>JASDQU010817279.1:4720-17909 GCA_032191745.1 Picea mariana
GTAACTCGTTTACAATAGACCCTCCACGTCGTTCACGTAGAATGCAGGGCTTACCCCCAGAAAATCTGGAAGGTTCTCAACCCTTGCCTACAAGCTCACCAGAGGGCTCTCCTCAACAGAGTGAAGTCCAAGATGTCACCACTCCACAAGTGCAAAGAACTGAATCTCTAGAATGGTTCCAAATTACCAATTCTTGAGAGCACTTTTGACTTCACCCCACCTCGGAGAGACGTATTATGCGACTGACCCCTTCTGAAGAACTAGTTGTTCAGTCTTCTGGATCACCAACTGGACCATTTCCAGGACCCGAGGGTCAAGATCCTTTTTGGACCATTGGCATTTTTAGACAGGATCTCTTTGGCTCTGGAGCAAGCATTGATATAATTGTCAGGCCTGAGTTCCCCGAAACCTTTGACCCAGATGCAATACCTTTTACTACTGCATATTATTTTCCTGGAACAGACACTCCGCGAGCCGACCACATCTTGACCCTCCCTTTACAAATGGTCCATTACACAGATACTATGAGTATTCACACCAGGATTACCGTGGCCAGTCAAGCCCCCATTGGCACACCGCTTTCTCCCAGTGTCACCCCGACACTTCCACCGAGATACTGTGCGTTGAATGCTTCTATTTCCACTCCCACGCAAACCCCATCTGGAACTCCTGGTGGTCCCTCTTCTTCTGGGCACTCTCCTCCTAGTTTCATTCTGACACTTCCTCAACCCCCTTTCGGAGGACCTTTTCCATCCTCTATCGGTGGCACCCATCCTAGTGGCGCCATCACGTCGTTCACACCAAATTACCAAATTCCTATTGGTGGACAATTTCACCAAGGAGGTTTGACTCAACCCTCCCTTGTAGGGAAAATTCCTATTGGAACACAAATCCCAATTGGAACACAACCCCCAATTGGAACTCAACCCCCGATTGGAGGACAATCCCCACCGACCCCACCCTATGGACAAAACATACCTCCATCCTTGGCCTAGTATTGGAATCATCTAATACAACATAATCCTCAATCGACTGGGGGGAAACAGCCTCAAGTTACCTCCGTTATACCCCCTAGTATAGGCCAACGATATCCAGGTACGTCCAATCCTATTTGTGGCTTGAATGATCACACTCACGTCCCAGTTCAAGGATACAATTTGGAAACAAGACTTAGAAATTATTTGGTACCTTGGAACTTGCATGCCTCAATGGCAGGTTTCCTCACTTTCGACAGTGGGTTTTCATCACTGACCCCTGATCGGGAGATTCCATCGAATGTTCAACCTCAACCCATTTATTCACATTCGGTGGATTGTACTAGTGTACCTTGGGATTCATTGACATTAATGGTGATTTCCCTCGCACTTGTTAACGGTTTCATCAATGACCGGTAATCAAGTGGTTTCTACCATGTTCGACTTCAACACATGTAATCACATGGTCAGATTCATACTTTCAGGTGATGGGATTGAAGACCCTGGGTCTCATCTCTTTGATCCAGGTTGCGATGGAATATGTATAATTTGCTGACACATAGATCCACTTTTTATGTATCGTGGCTATGTCATCTTAATTTGAATCTTCTTGCATGGATCCACAATGTATTCTTGGTGGCTATGCGATATTTGGACGGCATGGATCCACGGTGTATGACTGGTGGCCATGACCTATGTTTATGATGTCAAATGTCTGTGATCTGAGTATGGGAATGCCTACCTTAGAACTAGTATGATATTCTGTAGATGATTGGTTGTTTGCAGGTTTTTGATTAGGTGCGCTCCTGGTTTCTAACACACACACGCAGTTTACAAAGTATTTCGGCTGTCACTGATTCCAACCTCATACTCTGGGGGGAATTTTGTTACAGATGATTTTGGTCATCTTGGTGATGTATTAACAATGGTGTACTCAGGTTCCCAACAAGAACTTTCTTCTAAGAAAAGTGGCATTTATATCCTTTCAGAAGACATATTTTCAAAGTGAGTTCGCAGGCTGCATATGGCCTAGGGTGTGAGAATGACCCATTCTTGCAGGCCACCTTCATCTAGGGTGTGAACTTCTTGTAGGTTTCTCTATACACAGGGTGAAAACTTGTTTTTAAGCTTGGAAAAGAGAAGAAGTCTCGAGGGTTCTAGAAGGGAATCTTCTAGAAAATGAGTTGGCATTCGTATGGTTGTCATTTTACTGGCTTCTCTGATTTGGTGGGATCATTCTCATCCATGTAACCATCTCACCCTCTCCTATATATTGGAAGGATTCTCATGGAAAATGTTAAGCAAGATTAATTGAAGAATTGGTGAAGGAATTGTGTGAAGAACCCTACTTGAATAGAAGCTTGGAGACTCTAGTAGGTCTATCAAGAGGAATTGGGTCTTCTTCATGCAAGTACAGAACAAGTGTGTGTGTGTTGGAACCAAGAGTCACTGAAAGGAAGCTTGCGACATCAAGGCGATCAGGTTGTATCTTCTACTTTCAATTAATATGATATAGCGGCATGTCCTTTTCCCATAAAGTCATTCTTACTTTATTGTGTAATTCCTTGATCATATGCATAAGTTGGTATTGAATACGTTTTGCTATCTTCACTTTGGTTGGTTTTTGTTGTCTTGGTCTTGACCTCACAAGAGCACCAGAGTGAAGCAGAAGCAACAAAGACTTAAGGAAGCGATACAAAGGTATGTCACTTGTTCCTCCTTACTAGCTAATTCAATGGTCGTAACTTAGGGAAAGAGTCATGTCCTGTCCAGATTTGTTCTAGACCCAAGTGGATCTAGGGAGATCTGTTAGTGTCTGCACCTACCGATTAGTCCGATAACAACTGGTACTAGGGAAAATGACACTAGTAGCTAGCAACTATTAAATTGTCATTTCAATTTCATTTTTTTTGGAAAATGGATGGAAATAAGGGCATACATTGGGTGGGATGATATCGGGTATGAGAAAAATAGAATGATCATGTGCACCACAGGAGGGTGGGAGGCCTTGGGGGTTTTCAAAGACTGATTGGTGCATGGTCAAGAATAAATGAATGTCAATATGGACGGGTTGATAAGGTGTCTCAAAGGATTGAATGGCATGGAATTGGGCCAGAATGCATTGATTCCCTATTTTAATTTTTTCTATATGATGTGAGATAATGATATCTAGAGAACCAACCATGATTCCTTGGAAAGTGTAGTGATGCCCCTCCTACTAGAAATTCATGTATAACTCCTAAAATTACATGGTGATGGGGATTGATGTCCTTATCCATTCAACACCAAAAACAATGTCCCAACCACCCATTTCAATAGAAAACATGCGTTTTTTCAAGAAATAATCACCCACTTGAAGCTACCCCTTTTCACAATGACCCCCACATTTCATGGAACCTACATTAGCAATCATGATCTAAGAGTTGTCGACAACATGGATATAACAGTGAGTTTTTTGGGATACCCATTAGTGAATAAAGTTATGGATGATACCATTGTCAATTAATATAATGAATTTACAATGTTTGATATAGCCTATTAATTTGAGGGTTTGGGGAGCCAAAATATCAGTTAGGGCATGTAGGGAGATTTAGGGTTCCACATCCAACTGATCAAATGGATAAATTTCTTCAACTGGTGGAGACATAAGTTCCTAAGGTATAGCTTCAATGTCATCCTATAAAATGTCCTCTAAAATTACCATAAAGAGTTTTTTTCTCCTTACATTTATGCCCAAGAAAATATTACTCATCACAATTGTAGCAGAGACCTTTAAGTTGGCGCTTCACCATTTCAGCATGGATTAAATTTTGAATCTTGAGAGGAGGAGAGGAAGGAGATGGATTGGTGAGATGGGGATGGGGAATAAAGGATGGTTTTTTTATTTGGGAATTCACCACCTTTTCAGCTTCCTTGTCTCTTTGAGAGACTTCTAGCCAAGTAGTAGGGTGAACCATTAAGACTTGGGCATGAATTTTTTCCTCTAGACCACTAGTAAATCATTCTATGAAGAAGGTATTTGGCATGCCTTCGATGGAGAAAGAAATTTTCTCAAAACAGGAGATGAACACTTCAATTATACTCCATTGTTTAAGCTTGGTTAGGAAACTCAATCAATGAGTGTTTGGATCAAAATGTTCATTGAGGTCTACAAAATTATGGACTACATCCGGTGGAGAGAAATCACTAAGACCTGAGATTGAGGAGTTCTCAACATCCATCTCAGCAGACCCTTTATGTACTTCAGAAATCAATCATATAGAAGAAGAGGATTTGCATAGCATGATGAAGGAGAGCATAGAAATTAATGTTGATGAACATCAAGATCACATTGAAAATTGGTTTCAAGAGGTCATCCGGCAACAATACCATTCTTTTCTTTTTCAACACCTTCTGATGAAGAAACAAGTAGGTTGGTTGGTTCTTCATATCCAGGTAATCACTGTGGTAAATTTTTCATATGTGGATATGGGTATGTTTCTTATCTTGCTTCGGACATGGTTACATTGGAAAAGTTTTTACACTTGAATAAAGATTTTCCTTTCTTTTTAGGTAGGGTAGGATAATAAATAAAAGTTGCATGTTGTTATTTTAGCTTAAAGTCTAATGCAGCCTCATTTTACATTTTGTTTCTAATAAAAGAACTATGACATACATATTCCCATGATTTGATCTCATTGATCTCCAGTTTTTGATATTTTAGAGTGTGGTTTTTGACAAACAGTTTTAGAGATCTTTGTAGGTATTTATTTCACCACAAGTGGACAATTTCAAGGAGACAAAAAGGAAGTATTTTCCTTCAACAATATTGCTATATTTGAACCTTGTTGTCTGCTAGGCATCAATTGAATAATGACTTGTTGTAATTAGCCACTTTTTTTCAAATATTTCCATCTTCTTTTTCTCAAGGCATCTTTAATGGCAGTTGCTCTTAACCTCCACCATTAGAGGATATAAGGAAGTGATACCTTGACTATCAAACTTAGAGGTTACTCGTACAATTTCCCCAACAACCCTGAGTAAGTGAGTAAAGTATATTTATTGAAGAGTAACAAGGAGTTCTGATTAGCATTTAGCCATGGAAACATCACAATAACTTAAAAAAGAAGAAAGTGAGTCGAGCATGAATATACCTTTATGTTATTTTCTAATGGTACCATCCACTACACACTAAAAATGCTTGATTATACCATATATTTAGATAGGCTATGTACTCTTAATTACCCATTACATCAAGACAATATCTAAGGAATACATAAAGGAGAGTCATCCTCTAATATAAATACCATCCCAATCTTAAAAAAAAAAAAAAAAAATTTCAAAGTTTTCTCCCCGTCTTCTTGAAAAAGGCAATCTTTATATAAAAATCTTAAAAGATGATGGACCAGTCTTTGGGGGTGTAAGAGGCTAACCCGTCAGGATACTGAACAGTTATGTTGGCATCGGGTACCAGCATGTGGTATGACTAAGTAAACATGTCGGAGTACTGAACATGCTTGTTGGCAGCGAAGCATTCTACCTAGCGAGGATGATGATCTGAAAATAAATAAACAAATAAAAATTCCTACATATTGAACTTGTCCTGATGTACAGAATTACTTGTAGACAAAGATGAAAAGAAGTATGCATGGTTAATATAAGGTCAATGAACTCTATAAATCTTCCATTGGGAACTAACTTTAAGACTATCCTAAGACTCTCTCGCCTACCTAAAGTGCTAAATTATATACCACTAAAATCACAATGTGTTATAAGCTTGTTGTACATTTCTTCGAAAGACCGCTTAACTGGTTCTTTGTGTCAATTATGGACTGTTAAAATATTCACTACAAATTTATGTTACATGCCCACCGCCAGAGGTAACCACAAATCAATCTTTTGATCTGGTAGCTAGCCCTACCAAATCAGAGAGGGATCTCTCTATGATCACAGTCAATAAGGTGACTGGAGAAGGAAAAATATATTAGGCTAGGTATTTACCTCAGTGTGGTTTTTGATTTGGAGTTTTCTGTATGATATTCTAGGTCTACGAAGCTAGGCCAGTGTTTCCAAAATATGAGTTGCAAAGATAGAATGGGGCAAGATAGGTATAGCCAGTAGCATTTAGGATATGTCATTGTGTATAGGGTAGATGAGGTGAGTTTAAAAATGGGCATGAGATCATGAATCAATTCATCAGAAGAAGGTGTAACATAACATGACAGTTTCATCCAAAACAGAGCAAATAACTTTTAATTATGCTTATAATCTTATGAAACAATCATAGGAAAGCATGGAAATGGAAACAAGTTGTAGCAGAAGAGAAACAACTTTGGAGGATGATTTGGAGGCCTTCCTCGATGAGTTTTTTTTTTAACAAGTTATGAATGGAAATATGAATATGTCCTCTACACCCTGGAGTCACTAATTCAAGCTAAAACCTACATCTAACCCCTTCAAAATTGATTCGAAAACAAACTGTCCAAAAGCACAACAACTGTGACAAAATCGCAGCGAAACAATAGGGGTCAAAGATGGAGCGATAACTTTTTTAAAATAACACATTTTAAAAAAATGGGAGAGGTTTTTGTAGATAAGGTTGTTTTTAAGAAAAACCTCTCTCAGGTTTCTGAAATTCATTCCCATGTTCTTGGAATATGTGCCACAAAATAATGACTAAAACAATAAATTAAATTGGAGAATTTGATTTTTTGAAATAGGCCTCCAAGAAAGTTGAATATCTCCCAATATATGATACCTGTGTAAAATATGAAGGAGGTTATTATGAATTGGTATGTCCTTAGAAAAAAATCCTTTGGTTTTCCAAAATTTAGCTTTATTTGGTCAAAAACCTCTTTTGAAAATGATGGCCAAAAACAGATTCAAAAGCGCAGCGTGGTCTTGTAGAATACTTTTGAGTAACTTTTCCAAATCCATTTTCTAATGTAGTAGTGTCTGGCGATGTGTCTATGAAGCTTTATGTCCTTGTTGGCCTTTTTCAAGAGCATCTCCAGGTGTTCATTGACTCTACCAAGACAATACTCTCTGTCCTTTTCAAATTTTGTTGCAATGGTCCCTTCAATGTCTTGTTGACATAGTGGAGGAGATGGCTCAAGACTCATTTGACAATAGAAAGGCATGTCAAATTTTATTTGAAAATATAAACATTTGACCTAGGAACCCAACAATAACCTTGAAAGATTACATTTGATCACTGGCGACTACTAGAATCTAACAGACTCCAAACCCTCCAATTCAAACTATCTCTCTGTCTGATCAAAAGGACAATAAAATTGTTGATTCCCCTGTAGCCTCATCATGCAAGAAAAATTAAATTTCTCAACCCTAAACTTTCCATCTTCCTCCATTGCTCCTACTCGAACCAGGAACCCTCTTTTCTTGCAAGTTACCTTTTTCTCTGATACCAGTTGCCAGAAAAATAGGATCACAGAGCAATAAAATAAAACAAATGTGGAAATAAAACACAAAATATACACAATAAAATAGTCACACAGATATACATGGTCTGTTTTGGGGCCCAGGAGATTCCCTGCCTTGAAAAACCGATAAAGATGGATCCTTTGTTGGTGACAAGGTCTGTTTACAAGGATGTGCACAATTATCCGATTGAAAACCTTTGTTTGGACATCCGTTTGGGGCTGGAAGGCAGTGGATTTAGTGAGGTTGGTGTCCAACAGTGACCAGAGACTCGACCAAAATGTGTTGAGGAACTTGTTCTCCCAATATGAGATGATAGTATGTAGTATCCGAAAATGAACCTACACCCGTTCAAAGAAGATATTGGCAGTATCTGCCACTGTGATGCTCTTCTTCCAGGCTGTGAGAATGGCCAACTTCGAAAACCGATCAACCACCACAAATACGCAATCATTGCCTTGCTTGGTGGACAAAAGGTCGGACATTTAATCCATCGAGATGGGTTCCCAAGGCCTGTCGGTATTAGGAAGATAAGCCTTACTTCTTGATGGCTAGCTTGGAAATGGCATAGGCAATGAAAGATCTGATATACTTGTTGACGTCTTGTCAAATTTTTGGCCAATAAAAATGTTTATGTAGAACAATCACAATTTTCTCCACACCAAAATTTCCGTCCATCCGACTGTAGTGAGCCTCCCAAATCATCTTTGCATGCTCTCTTGCAGGAACACATAGGTGTCCCAGATGGCATAACATTCCATCCTAAATGTGAAAATCAGTGACATTCGCGCATGTACCCAAGAGCTGATAGGTGGTGGCGAAGTCAAGATATCGCTAATAAAGTTGGGGCCACTCATATGCCTCATGCCCATAAGAATGGAGCACGGTGGTGAGTGCAACAACGAGAGTTCGACTGAGGTAGTTAGTGACATGATTTGTGGTCCCTGTCTTATACTTGATGTTGAGATGGAACTGCTACAGGTATGTGGATCACTTTTGATGGTGGTCATTCTACAACTTCCCATGTGTCTATTTGAACTACAGAGGCTTGTGATCAGTGTGGATGTTTGTATTCTTTCCTAGAATGTAATGTTTCCATTAACAGCAGGCTTTCACAATGGAATACATTTCCTTGTCATAGGTGGGTTATTTCTGAATGGTATCTGAGACTTTCTCACTATACTATGTTATTGGATGCCCGTGTTGAGTGAGAATTGTGCCCAAAGAATAGTCAGATGCATCAATATCAATCTCAAATAATTTGTGCAGATCAGGTAAGGAGATTACTGAAGATGAGCACAAGAAATTCTTTAGATCATCAAATGCTCATTGTTGTGCCTTCCCCCATGTGAACATCTCCTTGCCACCACCTTTGATCACTTGGATGAGGGCCCATGCAATATGAGAGAATCCCAACATAAACCGTTGGTAGAAGTTGGCAAGTCCCAAGAAGCTCTGAAGCTCGGTTAGTGTGGTCGGGGCTGGCCAGTCACGGATGAATTGGATCTTATTTGGATCCACATGTACCCCATGCTCATCAACAATGTAGCCCAATTTTTGGACCTTGTTCATGCCAAAGGATAATTTTTCCAAGTTGGCATGATTTTGTTGCCGCAGAGTGCTCAAAACCTGTTGAATATGCTGCATGTGATCCTCCCAAGTTTTGATAAAGATGAGGATGTCATCCATTTATAGCACCACAAAAGAGTTGGTGAGGGGTCTCAATACATCATCCATCAACCTCATGAAATTTTTTGGTGCATTTGTTAAGCCAAAGGGAATGACCAGCCATTCAAAGAGACCTTCCTTAGATTTGAAAGTTGTCTTCCATACATCAGTCGGTTCGATGGGAACCTGGTGGTAACCAGAATTTAGGTCAATCTTGCAGAAGAAATTTTCCCCCTTTAGTTGGTCAAGCAGGTCATCAATTCAAGGAATTGGGTACCGGTTCCTGACTCTGATTTTGTTTAATTCTTTGTAATCAATGCAGAGTCGCCAAGTCCCATGTTTCTTCTGCACCAGTACAATCGAGCTTCTGCAAGGGGAGGAGTTGGGTCGGATATGCCCCTTTTGAAGTAGCTCTTGGATCTGACGCTTGATTTCATCATTTTCCATCAGTGAGCGACGATAGACTGGTCCATTAGGCATAGGTGCACCAGGGGTTAAATCAATTGGATGCTTGAATTGGCAGTGCATTGGTACCTTGGTGGGTGAGAAGAAAATGTCTTTGTACTCTTCCACGATCTCGTCCACTTGCTTCTGATGCAAAGAGAGGCTTTGTGTATATATCATGGATGTGGCGACGACCTTCTGTTTACTACGAGCACAGATCACAAAGAAGACAAATTTCTCGGTCTATGAAATGACCTTACTGCATTGCTTAGTAGAGATTAAAGAAATAGTGGTAGGCAATGCTACCTCTGGTATCCTGTACAATTGTTTACACAAAGTAATAATAACACTGCAGAGTCTAGAATCATACACAACATGTCGCTTCCATAAATATCGTTGCCCTAAAATAACATCACAAACTTCAAGGGGAGAAATATCACACAATACCTCATCTTTGAAGGGCTTGATTTCGTAGGGAAGATGACACTCTTGGCCAACGTGGAGATCTCTTCCATGGCGAAGCCAACTAATGGTGTAGGGATGCGGGTGAGATGTCATCAGCAGTTCCAACTGCTTGACAACCTTTGCTGAGATTAGATTCTTCTGACTACCATTATCGACAATGAAATGAAGTGGATCCCCCTTTACCCACATCTGTGAGTGAAAGAGGCATTCCCCTTCCTCTGGTTCTTCTGGTTCGCTTGGCTAGACTTTGGTGTTAGCGACAATGGTACTAGGTTCGGCATCGATAATTATCTTCCCTCCTTCTAGATTTGATTTAGATTCAGAATCTTCCTTTGAATTGGAATCTTTCAACTCGGCCACTAGTGACTTCTTGGAGCGACATTCTTTGGTGTTGTGCTAAGGGATTTTATGGTATTCACACCACTTTCCCATCTCCTTCTTCGAATTTTCATTACCCTTATTGGGTTGTGGCTTGAATGGTTATCATGAGAGTGGCCATATTTTTTATATCCCCTGGTTGTTTTGAGTTGTTTTGAGTTGAGTTGTCTTTGGGCTCAGCATGACCGATCTTGCAAAGGCTTGACTGGTTCGAGTCCCAACTTCTTGTACCCAGATCTTGTTGGGGACATGCACAAAGAAAAACAAATGAAGAGCAGACTACTCCGATACCACTGATACAGATTTATGAGAGGAATGAAATGAATAATATATTCAATACAATAACACATATATACGACAAACAACAATAGATATCTAGTGAACAATAACTTCTATTAATAAAGAAAATAGGTTGAAACTGTAAAACAAGTAGAATTGAAAACAAATTGCTCGAATGGTGGTAGATATATTTGAGAAGAGATGTGGTTGCTACACACATTCATCTGAGCAGAATGATCGCAATAAGGCTCCAGAGGAATATTTAACATTATTCATGAATTCCAGAACCCTAGACATCTAAAAACCTAACCCTAGGAGATGAAACGCCAAAATTTATGTGGTCACCAATGGGTAAGCTAGTACCTCAACTTCCTAGGGTCGTAACTTTTGCATGCAACCTTTGTTTTAGGCATGTGATAGTCGTTGGAAAGGTATTTTTGAAAACTACACATTATGCCATCAAAATCTAACTATGTCTACAGTTTGGCTATGGCAAGCCAAAAAAACATTGTTTAGGGCCCCAAAATGGCCCCGGAAGTACAAAAAGATGTACTGACATGAAAAATTCCAAAATAAGCATGTTGGAATAGGTGGGCGGCCACCAATATCCACCTATATGTTGTGTAGGGATTCAGGATAGCCCCGGAAGTGCACAACCCACAATTACAAAGAAATGTCATCATTACAGAGAAACGTGCAAAACTAAAAACTGTCAAGAGGAGCTAGTTGGAATAGGTGGGTGGCCACCAATATCCACCTGGGTAAAAGTGGGCCTCATGTTTACCATAAATATTTCCCTCTTCAATCAATCTATGATAATCAGTAATAGAAAGTTCACAGAAAACTTAAGAGTATTCCTTACCATATTGTTTGTCTGTGTGCCAGTTTGTGTGGAAGGTTGATACGAACACGTCAAATGGTGTTCTCAAATTTATCAGGACTATATTAATGAGTTGTCCGTCCTTCTTATTTTATTTATCTCCACAGTCACTCAATTTTAACTGGAGTTCCTTAACATGTGCTAAGTATTCCTCCATTCTCTCAAAGGAATGAGGATCGAAAGAGATAAACTTTTTATCTAACTACATGGCATGGCTCTCATCGACTCGATCGAACAAGGTCTTCAAGTTCTTCCAAACTAGATGTAGACAGTCGATTCCACTGAGATGAAATCAAATTTCCCGTGATATGTAGGTCATGATTACCCCTACAAAATCATCCTTCTTTCCATCAATAGAATTTTTTTTCGAAGCATCCATTGGATCTGGAATCGCAACCTTGGTATACTACCATAATCCCTTACTCTTCAATAGAGTTTCCATATCTGGAGCCCATACTTCATAATTTGATCTTCTTGTAACAATAGGATTGATCTTTGAAGACATCTTCGATATGAACATTTTTCTGTTCAATAAGTTCCAATCAACAAACCATCGGCCCAAAGTCAATCACACAACGGATTTGACTCAACAATATTTTTAGATAACAGGTCAAGGTTTAAACCATTGACTATGATATAGTATTGGGAAATAAAATGGAACACGATATGAAACAAAGAACACAGTATTGTAAACAATCGAAGAGGTTCAAAACAAATCTAGAATAACAGAGGTGGCATCTATAGACATCGTTACAACACTTAAGAACAACATACTGTGATCAGAAAAATCATAGTGCATATTGCACATCTTGATCTGCATGATCTATTGTGAAATCTAAATTCACATTTATCATATTGAAAATAAACCAAGGGTATTATTTTGTAGTCTCAATATTTAACCAATTCCCATAGAGTCAGGAAGATCTTGTCCACGTATAACCGTCAAAAGTAAGAGTTGACTCCATAAAATATTCATTGTCAAGTCGGCTCGACAGGACTTGACCCAACCGACTATCTATCCAAATCATAGTCAATTGCAAGGCTAGTTGATCCACTACCTAATTATCTTCGACTGTTGGTCGATTGTCCGATCGATAGGCACGTCAACTACCTAGCCAACTAGTGTGGTGTGTTGGTCATTCACCCGATCGACTGTATCCATACGAGGGTCGACCGCTCAACTGACTGAACCAAGGAGACGTGTGATGAGCCATAAATGCTTGAAGTCCCAATGGTTATTTGTGTAAGTGGGATTCCTCTATTTCCCTCTATGTTATGCACCTCACTTCTTCACGTGCACTATATTCCTCTAGTTCCTTCTAACCTTTGTGCAAGAATTTCTCTTGCTACGCAACGTCAAATTTAGTAGGTGCTTGCATCACTTTTCTGATATTTTATTCTACATTATAAACTGAACTTTCTCCTTGTTTTAGGTCAGCTCTTGTATGAATGCCTCCTTGGGTTACCACCCATACGTCCACTTCTTCTTTCAGATTTTGGTTTTTGCATAGCTTTGTAGTCACCATATTGTAGTATCCCTTCTTCTCTTCCCATTTGGCCAAAATATCTAGGTAGTTCTCTGTGAAATGGTATGTACTATGGAAATATCCATAGAGGGTGGTTGGTTTAGTAGAAAATTGTGATAAGTGCCTATTTCAACATAGTTTAAACACATAGGTGGTCT
>JASDQU010817281.1:56640-71440 GCA_032191745.1 Picea mariana
AGATTCATCTTGCTGTAATTATTTGTGATCATAAGATCACAGGGTTCAATTTGTGTTTCCTTCTCTGTCATTAAACCTCAGCTGCCAATACATCTTTTGAATTTATTTAAAACAATCATAAAGTCTATTGTAGATTATCTCGTAAGTGTGGCAGTGGGATATTCTTCATTCGTACAGAGGCTTGGATACACCTCACAGACTAACAACAGGTTTGACTATTTCTCCCTTGTTTCATTGACACACATCACATTCAGTGACAAAATTACAGATGTCTTGTTTCATATCATCCCAGAAAAAAGAACTTTTGACCCTGTCATAGATTTTGGTAAACCCGGATTGCCCAGATGTGGGTGTAGCATGAAGCTCATAAAGTACCGTGGATTTAATTTTTGATTTTTTACTTAAACACAAATGGCCTCTGTGTCAAATCTCATCATGGATCCAAGAGTACCATGGGGAAGCTGAAGCATTGGACTGCAATTGTTAGATCAGATGCGAACTTTTGGGATCGTGTAGCCATTCCTGGTGAAGGGCTTGGAGCCAATCTAGTACAATGAAGGAAAGAGAAAAAAGGGATCCGTCATCTTCATATTTTTGAGAAAGTGCATCTGCAACCACATTGTCTTTTCCTTTCTTGTAAATGATCTCATAATCATATCCAAAGAGCTTAGTCACCCATTGTTGTTTCTCCAGGGAGGAAATGTGTTGTTCCAGAAAATACTTGAGGCTTTGATGGTCTGTCTTAATTTGGAAGCGCTGCCCCAATAGATAAGGGAGCCACATATCAATGACATGCAAAATAGCCAACATTTCATTTTCATAGATTGATTTGCCAAGATTTCTTTCAGACAGTTTCTTGTTGGTAAGGCCAACGACCGACCCTCTTGCATAAGGATGACACCAATTCCTTTCCCTGAAGCATCACATTCCAAGAAAAAGGTATTTATGATATCAGGAAGGGTCAGGACTAGAGTGGTGCACATGGCCATCTTCAAGGTTTGAAAAGCTTGAGAAGCTGCTGGAGTCCAAGTGAAAGAGTTATTTTTTAAGAGTTCAGTGAGAGGTGCTACAATCTTTCCATAATTCTTAACAAACTTGCGATAATAACCTGTTAAGCCCAGAAATCCACACAAGATTTTGAGAGTATTTGGGTGAGGCCAGTCTTGCATAACTTCAATTTTTTTAGGATCCACCCTGATGTTGTCCTTTCCAACCAGATGACCCCAAGTACTCAAGTTGTGAGGTGCCAAAAGTACATTTAGACTGTTTAAGGAAAAGTTGGTGCTGAGAGAGTAGATGGAGAACTCGATCTACATGAGCAAGATGGTATGTCCATTTTTTTCTATAGATGAGGATATCATCAAAGAAAACTAAGACAAAATGACGAAGAAAAGGATGAAAGACATGATTCATAAGGCTTTGGAAGGTGGAGGGGGAATTAAACAAGCCAAAGGGCATGACCAAAAACTCATAGTGTCCCTCATGAGTTCTAAAGGCAGTCTTGGGAATGTTTTCCTCTTTCATAGGTATCTAGTGATAGCCAGAATGAAGAACAAGTTTAGTAAAGAACTGGGCACCACTCAATTCATCCAAGAGGTCATCAATGACAAGAATGGGGAATTTGTCTTTAATGGTAAGTTTTTTGAGGGCCCGGAAGTTAGGACACATTCGCCAAGAACCTTATTTCTTCAGGACGATGACCACTATAGAAGAGGAGGGGATCGTACTAGGGTGGATAACGCCTACATTAAGGAGTTCCTAGACCATTTTCTCAATTTCATTTTTTGGGGAAAAGGGGTGACGATACGAACAGATATTGGGAGGAAGTCTTCTTGGTACAAGGGGAATGGAATGATCATGAACACCACGGAAAGGAAGGAGACCTTGGGGAGTGAAAAAGACCACTTGATGTTTAGAAAGGATGGATTGGAGGTCTTGCAACACCGAGGGTGTCTCTGTTGCTTGTATGGCATGGAGTTGGGAAATAACACTAGAATGACCTTTTTTGAGTAGCTTTTCCATGCGATGGGAACTAATGATCTCAGGTGAACCATCGGTGATGCCTTGGAACTTATATTGTTGGCCCTCCTAGTCAAATTGCATGGTTAATTCCTTAAAATCCATGAGAATGGGACCCAAATTCCTTAGCCAGTCTACACCCAACACAATGTCACAACCACCCATGTTGATAACAAACATACGAGATTTCAGGTGGTAGTCACCAATTTGGAGACGCACATTTTCACAATGCCTTCCACATTTCATAGAGCCACCATTGGAAATCATGATTTGGAAATTATTGACTGCATGGATGTAGCAATGAGTTTCTTGGGAAATGCGGCGATGAATAAAATTATGGGTGCTTCCACTATCAACCAGAATGATGAACTTCATATGCTTGATGTAACCGATTAGCTTGAGGGTTTGGGGAGCAGAGAAGCCAATGAGAGCATTTAGGGAAATGACCGGTTCGACTTCGAGAGGGTCTGAGGGAGGGGTGATGTCAGTGGTTTCAGGTGAATCAGACACAAGGGGAGTTTCAACCTCCTCTTCTGAAATATCCTTCGAGATGGCCAGAAAAATATTTTGTTCCTTACACTTGTGGCCCAGTAAATATTTTTCATTACAATTATAATAAAGCCCTTTGAGTTGGCATTCAACCATTTCAGCCCTGGTCAGTTTTTGGATCTTTAGTGGAGTGGAGGGAGTAGTGGGATTTACTGGTTTAGTGTGAGGGATAAATGAGGGTTTCCGGTTTTGAGAAGATACAACCTGTTGTGCTTATTTAGCTCTTTTAGTCACTTCCACCCAACTCTGAGGTTGAGCCATGAGGACATGGGATCAAATCTCATCCTTGAGGCCACTGATAAAACACTCTTGGACAAAAACATCAGACATGTCCTTTGTCTAAAAAGTCAGTCGCTCAAAAGAAACTATAAAGTCTTCCATTGTTCCTGATTGTTTCAAATTTGTCAAATGGACCAAATGGTTGGTGTTAGTGTCAAAGTGTTCATAAAGCTTTGCCACAAAGTGTGTCCAAGAAATATACCCTTGACGAGAAGTTTTTCTCCATTGCCACCATTGCCAACATTCTTGATCTAGATGGAGAAAACTGTACCGGAGTTTGGCCAAGTCATCTATAATGTTGTATAAAGAGAAATAATGTTCCATTTGGGTTACCCAACCAGTGGGATCCGAGCCATCAAATTTGGTCACATCCACCCGTGGAAGGCATAGGTCACGTTGAAAGTGATGGTGCTTAAAGTTACGGGAATGAGAGGAAGTTGTAGCTTCAGTATGTGGAGGTGGGTCATATAAAGGGTTATCTGTAGGAATATGCAGCTTGGTGCAAAGCATCAAAAATACAGATTCAAGTTGGGTGGTCAAGTCTTGTTTGATTTCCTCCATTGAGGACTGCATGGTTGCATTGATGGCGACAACATTAGCACTGAGTTGTTTCACTTCTTGTTGGGTCTCAGTGAGATTAGATTGCAAGGTATTGAAGCGATCTTCCAAGTCTTCGCTACAAGCATGGGCCTTGATGACGAGGGAACCAAAATGGGGCGGGTGGGGTCAAATAATTTATCGAACAAATGATATGTATGAATGTGATAAGGGCGAAGAGATGAATCCAATGGAATAGGTCTCAAATAATGATGAACAAATTTCCGTACTTTTTTTTTAACACGTGGAGTTATACTCCGGTCTGAAGAATACTGTAGTGATGAATTGCCCAAATGCTTAACCAGGAAGAAATGTGTAGTGATTTGGCAATGAGAACACAGTTGCGTGGCAATAAATCTTGTATGTTTTAATTTGTTTATGTTTCTGTCCCCAGGGTTAGGTATTCAAGGGTTCTACAGAAAAGGGTTTTCCCTATGCTATAGCTCTTTGATATATGTGTGGGGTCCAACAGTAGGACTCGACACAATATCTCAGGGCACTAACTAAGGAGGATAGACCATGCCCTTCGCCATACTACCCAACTACCTAGGTACTAGAGATTATCTTCCCGAGTTTTTTTCTCAGTGGCACTATAGAAGTTAGGTGGTCGATCGGTTTATCTAAAGAAGGCTTCAGGAAATCTAGGCTGATCTATACATAGGTGTTATCTGATGCGCTACCACTCGAAGAGGTACCAACAGGGGTTAAAAGGGTGGCCAATAGATGTGCACTTAAGTACCACTTGTATTTCCTACATGTATGAATCCCTCAACCGCGGGTTTATACTCGTAACAATAGATCTATGTGGCTTAAAGACATCGGAATACGTCTCTACCCTGAAAAACATTTAAACCACAATTTATGCCGAGGAAAGTGATCTGATACCACTTGTAATATACCAGATATAAAAAGTATGCAGAACAAAAATTAAATACTAAAAATGACAGAATAACAGCAATATAACCAGAACAATCACCACAAAAACAATGAAATGATATAAGAATAACAACAGAAATAACACTTTGATTCTGAGAGAAATGTTCAAGGGATTCTTCGAGGGGGAAACCTCCAGTCGAGCAGATCTCTATTACAATAATATCCAAGCTAGGGTTCTCATACCCTCGACTCTTATTTATACTAAATATCTCTATCAGAAGAAGCATCTAGAGGAAGATCCTTCTAGAAGCAAAATCTTCTATTAGGTCTTCTTACATTTGAATTATTCTATTTTATTGCAAGGCCTTATTAATATTGACCTTTATTACATCCGAATATATTGTTCTACCTATGTGTGGGTTAGGACCCTAACAGAGTGCAGATGATAGAAAGAGAAATTCATGTGTATGCTTTAGTTTGGGATCTGCTATGATATCTTGAACTAGGAGGAGGAAGAAGTCTCTCACACTCAACACTGTAGATCCTGAGTATATTGCAGCTTGTGAGGCTTGTATGGAAGCAGTGTGGCTCCTTAAGATGGTTTATATACTATTTGATCAGGTGTTGAATTCAACCATGATATATATTGTGATAATCAAAGTTATGTGATGCTTTTAGAGAACCCGATGTTCCATGACAGGTCAAAGCACATTGAGATAAAATAATACTATCTATGTGATAGAGTCTAGAAGGGAGAAGTAAATCTCCATTACATCTCCAATGATGAGTAGACAACTGACATTTTGACGAAGCCTCTATCTAGTTCAAAGTTTGTACACTTCAGGGAAAATATAGGGCTTGTGGAGATTCCTCCCTTGGGCAAGAGGGAGTGTTGATGATTGACATCATGGATAGTTAGTGTGCTAGTGGACGGTTAGTCTAGGATGTGTAGATTGCTGGTTGACATTATCATAGTGGAGAATGGTCCATGTTTGGCATATTGCCAATGTACCATGGATAGTCATTTTCTGCATGAAAATGGTATAGGACAGTAATTCTCCTAGGGCATTTCCTAGTAAGGAAGAATGGTTCATCTTTCTATGTCAGAGGTAGTGATCAAATTAGGTAGATTGGTATAATATAGTTATTTTCCATGTGTCACAGATAGTGACCAGACTAGGGAAAATGGTCTAGGACAATCATTCTTCATGTGTCACAGATAGTGACCAAATTATGGAAAATAATGTAGGACAATTATTATTCATGTATCACAGATAATGACCATATTAGGAAGAATGGTCCTTGTATCCCATGGCGTGGCTTTCAACATTTGTGGAGACATGTTTTCTTCTATGGAGGGTTACTCTGTCATCCATATGATAGAGGGTTACTCTATGATTCATATGGTTATAAGAATGGTCTAAGTAGCCTATGATGTGGCTTCCATCATCTGTGAGGACAATTATTCTTTTGTGATCGATATGATAGAGATTTACTCTATGATTCATATGGTTAGAAGAATGGTCTTGATGTTCACTAGTCACTATATTGAGTGTGTGACAACTGTGCATTATGCAGGGTTTAACACCTAACCTATTCAACATCATCCCTGATTACTCATCTTCAATAAGGCTCTGTGAGATGGAGGGTTACTCCATGAGATGATGCATATGATGATTATATTTCATGTGTTATGACAGGTTGTTCAAGGTTATGAAGACAATGATATTTCGATGCAACCTTTCACTAGATATATTTGTTAACTTGATTACAGATTAGGCGGTTTATTATGAATACCTCCATAGTCAAGMGGGAGTGTTGAAATTGTAACTATGGTCAACATTCATAATGTATTGGAAAAAGAAGGTCCTATGGGCGTGTAGGTCCTAGTATATTCTAGAGGTGATGAGGCCCTAGAAAAGGTCCACATTGGGTGTATYCATGTGCTATGTGATGATGCTACTAATAGCATGGTATGTGTGACCATGACATGGTCGAAGGACCATGGCATAGCCTATGAGGCTATGAGGACCAGAGGAAAAACATCATGGAAAATCCCTCCTTAGATAAGAGGGTGTGTTGATGTTTCTGGTAGCTGCTGGAGGTATTCACCTCTAGGATAAACTTTCTTATAGATGAATATGCCAAGAACTCAAGAAGATCCCAGACGGCCTCACAAAAAACAATAAGGAAGAATTGTAATTATCCATAAGTAAAGTCGACTGCAGAAGAAAAAGATAAACATAAATTATATTTTCCAGAAAGTCAAGTCGAGCCTACCAGAAAATTCATTGGACATATTAGTATAAATAAGGGTGAGGCCCTCCTCATTTGACCACTCACTCATTGATCTATAGTGCAAGTTTGGTGGATAGAGATCCAGTTGTGGTTGCAGCTACAAAAGGAAGAAGGTCACATATGAAAGGTCTATCTCCTTCGGTCTTGGGGATATGTTGGTGGAGGCCAACCACTCTAGTGCTCTGGATAGAGTGTGTTGCAGTTGCATAGTTAGTTTACCTTAGTGATGTACTGGTAGAGGTCAACCACTCTAGCGCTCTGGCTAGAGTGATATGCAATTGCATTGTTGATCTCTTGGTGGTATGCTAGTGGAGGCTAGACACCCTAGCACTCTAGATATGGTGTATTGCATCTATGTTGCTAGGATTATTTCTTGTGGTTTTCTCTAGTGGATAGAGCTAGTTCTCAGTTATTTTATATTGGAAAGGATATTCTCTATAAAAAGGTTTGTTGGGTTTTCTCCCCTTGTGTAGAAGGGTTTCCCAGTATGTATGTATTATGCTTCGGGGTGCCATGATTAATTTCCTATGGTTGGGTGGTGATGGTGCAACATCACCTATGGTGAAACAAGTGTGAAAAAGAAGTTCAAATTTCTATGGTAAATATAATTTTAAGGTAATCAACAAAATTTCAAAAACTTATACCTATGTGAAAGTACTTGTCTGATGCTACAAACATCAACACAAACTTCTCTAAGGGACAAGGTAAAATTAATATCACCCCCCGGGATAATAGTAGAACCAACAAGGGCCGCTAAGGAAGCCAACCCTCCCAAAAAGTTTTTTTTTCTACATATGGGCCATAGAGAGTGATTGAATGGAAGGAGGAGGAAAAATATGACACTTCCAGATCCACCAAGATGATAAATTTCATAATAGAGGTGGAGAGAACCTTAATATTGGAGCTCCAGACCATCAAGAGACCACCCAAGAGACATTTTGAATCAAGATAAGAAAATTTGCAATCCTTTAGCCAAGGATAAAGAGACTCCACAACCTTGGAGCCAAAAAACTTATTTTCTTGGAGCAAGATAATGTCCAGAGAAAATAATTTTACCAGTCTTTCAATGGCTAGCATATTGGGGGAATCGTTGACCCCAGGAATGTTGAAAGACATGTAAATCATGGCTCCCACTTGGAGTAAGAATTCCTTGCTCTAAGGGCCTGAAGAATAGAGGCTTGTTTTCCACTTGGAAACCAATCCTCCTATCCAGAGAGATACCTTCATTAATGGCCCCATATTCCATAGGATTTTGTTGAGGGAAAAGTTGATAACCCAAGAAGCGAGGAGGAATGGATTGAATTTTCTTCCCAAAATATTATGAGACTATAGGTTGACTCAGATTACCCTCTCCTTTTACTTTATTCGTACAAGGGCCAGGAGATAGAGGCTCAGAGTCAAGGGTCTTTGCAAGAAGATCCTCTCCTAGCGGTGGAATGACATCTAACATTGTATTGACATGAGTAGGACTAGAGAGGATAGACGTAGTATCAATATGGGGAAGCATAGAGGAGTTCAAGAATGGCCTAGGGGAATTAGGTACAACTTCCATAGCATACTATTTGATCAAAGAAAAGGTAAAAGAGGGAGAAAATGATTTACCCTACAAAGCTTCCTCAAAACTRGTTGAAGAAGGCCTTAGCTCCAACTTCACACCCATAAAGCCGAAATCCTTGTCTGATGGATGAGTTTTCATGKGATGCTTCTTAGGAAAATTCTCCACTTTACGAGGTTCTTATTACACTATCACAGGTTTGTAGAAATTTTTAAATAGCATCCTCATYCTTGAGGGGATAGGGCATCAGTCCTAACTATGCCCAACATTGTGGTAGATGTAGCAACTGAGTAGTGTATGMTATTAATAAATGTGTTTTATCCAASTAGAAATCCCTACTACCAGTTCAATTTCTTCCAAAATTCACTCTTTCAAAWTGACCTCCACTTACACCCARGCCCACCTATGGTCAAGGTTAGTATTCTATTATTTTTCTAGTCTAAAAAATCTACCTRTGTTTTTTTTTATGAACTCTAGAATTTCTTCATGTCAAAACACCATTGAAATCCATAGAAGAATAACCCATACCACTAGAGAGGAAATTGGCTCATGCCCAAGGTCAAAATGAACTCCTCATTCCTAAAGAGCCAAACTTGAGGGACCCCAACTCCAGTCTCGCTTGAGGATAGAGAACATATCTCTATGGGATTTGAATACGAAGCATAACCAACCCGTCACTAGAACATGAAAAAATGGACAATAATTGAGTACAAGAGTCCAAGAATCATCCAACCAATGCTTGAGGCTCTCAAGGAGGACCTTATTCCCACAAAAATGGCCTAGCACTGCTTTACCCAATAAATCCAGAATACTTCACAAAAAGACATCCACACCCACCAACATCCGGACTTTCTCCTTACGATCCCACATACACCTTTTTTGTTTCCTTGCAAAAGGGGTTGTCGATCAAGAAAATTCTTGAATAGGGGACTGATCAAATTATAGGGAAAATTTTGGAGGAACTAGGCCAAGGTCCAAATATGTAGAGTTATAGACTTTTTTTTTTGGTAAATTATGAAACTATTCTATTAAAAATACAATAATAATATAGGAAAAAAATCAACGATGAGTTGTGGGAAGATTAGTCCGAGAATTTTGACAGTAACGACCTGGAAAATGAGGCATTCCCAAGATGGGAAACTGAGCTAATAAATTTTGACAAACATGCCTTCCTTTTGAAAGGAAATCGGGCTCACAAAAAACATTTAAAATATTTGACACTATTATTAATGTCATGAAAAAGAGACTAAACTAGACTGTAAAACCTGCAAATAAACAAGAGCTTGGGAATTAAATAAGCTTGCCAAGAACACTTGGAGTGTCATCCGGAGGGAGCTATTCCACAATGGGGAAGCCACCAAAATCATTATCACTGGAACCGTTGGTGTTGTCTGAGCTCGCTTCTTTGATTGGATGACTTACACTTTTGATGGCATGAACCATTTGCACACTTTGCTTGGCGGAATGAGTCTCTAGCACAAGTTTTCCTTTGTTCTTTGGTGGAGCCAAGATGTTGGGGGCGGACCTCTGGATGAGGAGAGTGAGTTCTCGTGGAGTGAGGCAAGTGTGACGAGTTGGAGGATCTCGAGACAAACAGACCTAGGAGGTTGAGGAGGCAGTGAACAAGGAGGTTTTTCATGAACCAATAGTTGTTGCGATGCCTAGGGGTGCGTCGAGTGGGCGGGAGAGAGCTAGTTAATTCCTCCTCCCAATCATCTAGCAACTGTCTAAGAGAATTTGGAACTGTACGGTTGTAACCATCCTAGTTGGCCATGATGGGCGTTGGATTTTCTATCAGCGTGCGACCTCCACGACTACCTCTTCCCAAGCTGGGGGTGGCATGCCTTCGAGGAGGTGTTGGAAAAAGTCAGAAGAGGGTGAGCCACCACCACCTATGGATGGCACGTTCACCACTGACTGCAGTGGAAAAGAGGTGCCAGTCATGGAACAAAGCCACGAACATGAGCAGAGTCGGCCTAAGTTTGAGCTGATGAGGGTCAGAATGACCATTTCCAGAAGGATAATGGAATATATGAAGGGCATTCAATGCTCACATCCCTTGCATGCATGTGATCTCGGCCATCGCCCTTTGTCTTTGCAGGAGCCAAGATGGAGCGGGTGGCGAAGTTAATTCCCAGTGCCTCAAGGTAAGAATATCTTTGATGCACATGCAGGGAGGCAAAGGTGCAGTTCCTCTGTCCATTGGAGCATGTGCTAGAGAGGGTCATGATGGTCCCTAGGTGGAGAGCACCCACATCTGGGTTGTGTAGAGTTACAAACTTGTTGAGGAAGTGAAACAAAATTTTGGTCATGTAGAGGGAAACCAAACCTAGAATTAATGTCGCACAAATGGGATAATACACCTCCTTGCATGGTGTAATGTCCCTATGGATCTCCCAAGGATCGAGCATCTCGAAGACCACCACATGTCTACATCCAACGAACATGATTTCCCTAGAGAACAAGTCCTTTCGTCGTCCTACATACTAAAGAATTCTGAATCTAAGAAAAAGATCGTGCCCCGAACAAGGACGTCCTCTCTGTAATCCACATTGACATCCTCCACTACGTGCCACCAGGCCAAAAAAACCCTAGCCGATACTGTGCCTAAGGGTTGAAAAGACCACATACCCATACATATATATATGCTAGCTTTGTTTAATGTCATTTTTAAATAAAAAAGAAAAAAAAATGAAAATTTAAATTTTAAACTATACATTTATTTTAATTCTAAATATGTTAAATGTTTAAAAATTTAAAATTAAAATAAAAAGTCATACCTCGACACAAAAATTAACCAAAAATAAATAAATATGATATATTATTATAATTATTAGTTTTTTAATTAATTTTTTATTAATTAATTTAGTTTTATTAAGATAATTTTTTTAATTATTTTGAAATATCTTAAATAATTTTTTAATTTAATTTATTAATATAACATATAATTTTTTATTCTCTACAATGATGTTATCTAAAGGATCTAATTTTTATTTTTATTATATTTATATGGTTTTTTTTCTAAAATTTAATTACAAATTTAAAAAAATTAATAGAATTGCAAATTCGGTTTAGAGTATATATACCATGTACACTAAGATTTCGTTTAGAATATATATATATATATGGGGTAAGGTTTTAAAAAATATTAAATATATTTATGCATTTAAAAACACATTGGATTTTCCAATTCTTAATGTTATATTTTTATGGGTTTAATGAGGATGGGATATATTAAAATTTTGATTAAGAAAAAGTATTTAGTCAAAAGTACGAATAATGATCTAGGTTTAGTCTGCTGCAAGGACAAATTCTGATGAAAATCTAACTTGATACCTTATTTTTTTACATTTCCTTCCAAGCACTTACCAATAGATCTACACCCGTACAGACCTAAGTTATAACTTGTTAAAAGAAAAGTTTATTCGATATTTAATTTGAAGATCGTACATCTATTTTCCATTCATGGAAATAGATAAAGAAAAAACCGAACCAGCACCTTCGAAAAACCATGGGACACGTCCCTGACACAACAGGGCCGATGGATGCACCACCAGAAATGATCGCCCGTTTAGACACTCCGAATGTTAGTCAGGTTTGCAGCTTTATAGAATGTTCAAGTATAGCAAAGTTTCTGAAAATTAAAGATCGCAACCACAATTCGAGGCTGCAAGTCACCGACAGGCCGTGAAAAAACGAAGATCAACCGGCACTCCTGACAAAGCTTCCACTCTCTACATCCAATTCCATTATCTCCATCCAATGCAGGGCTGCAACCAGAAGAATCAGAGAGAGGACTACGATCTCAGGCCTTTATGGGGTTGCTTTCATGGTAGACGTAGGGTTCTGCAGCTTTTAATATTGATGGTAGTGATGATGCACGTATTTGTGGACAGTGGGAACTGTGGTTTCGAGATAAAGCCCTCAAGAGATCAAGCAAGTCCAGGGACATCAAGCAGAAGGGTGTTGATTGGATCTTCACCACCTGATTGCAGATTAAAATGCAGCAGATGCACTCCCTGCGTGAGCGTACTAGTTCCCATCCATCCAGACACTGTCATTCCACAGAATTACTACCCTCAGGTTTGGAGATGTAAATGTAGAAACAGGCTATACAATCCATGACTTTTGTCTTTCTGATGCTATATTGTTAAGTTATTCTAGTATTTGATCCATTTGGGCCAATATGTGAAATTTTCTATATAGAAATCTCAATGTTGGTGGCCAACATATGCAGATCTTCTAGATAGCAATCTGAATGTTGGGAGAAAGTTGTTCTACAAGTTGAGATAGTAGAGATAGTTTTACAAGCTGTATCTAAAATTGATGGATTTTTAATGGTATATAAAATAATATAGTGTAAAATATAACCATATTATTACCTGGTCATGGATATAAGCATAAGCAACATAGAAGTTTTAATGTTACAAATACAGAAGAGGAAAGAACTGTTCATAGATATGGTCATGGATAACGTATAAGGAACATATAAGTCTCAATGCTACAAATACAAACAGGAAAGAGCTGTTGATATATTCCCATACTTGGTCTACAGGGATGACCGTCCAGCACAATTGTAAAGATGGAGAAAAGGTGATCCTGTTGCTATTGCTTACATGGATTGTATTTTTATTGTGATGTAGGATGTTTTAATGTGATCTATAATTTTCAAACAGTTGGTTTCAGATTGAGGAAGTGATCTTTGCTGGATGGTTTATAGGGTTGTTCTAACCCTCCTTATCACTATCTACTACTGTTAAAACTTATGAAGCCATGGCCTCCCACCTCTTCATGTACTACCTTGTTGGAAGATTGCTGTGCCATTGTTGTGCCACTATCTACTACTGTTAGAACTTATGAAGCCATGGTCTCCCACCCCTTCATGTACTACCTTGTTGGAAGATTGCTGTGCCACTATCTACTACTGTTAGAACTTATGAGGCCATAGCCTCCCACCCCTTCATGTACTACCTTCTTGGAAGATTTCTGTGCCACTATCTACTACTGTTAGAACTTATGAGGCCATGGCCTCCCACCCCTTCATGTACTACCTTGTTGGAAGATTGCTGTGCCACTATCTACTATGGACTACCTTGTTCGAAGATTGCTGTGCCACTATCTACTACTGTTAAAACTTATGAAGCCATGGCCTCCCACCCCTCCATGTACTACCATGTTGGAAGATTGCTGTGCCACTCCAGGTCCATAACTATGCCTTTGTTGCTAGCTACTGTTTAGTAATCCTAGTAAACCATCAACTATCCTAGAAAAGGAACGATAGTATCTATCTTATATGGCATCTGTCCTAGTAAATCACTATAGTCACGCTCATGTAAAAGCGTAGTATCCCTACATGTCCATCCATCAGTGGTATCCCTATCCATAAGTAGTATCCCTACCCATAAATAGAGAAACCTGGGCCAACCTTTTCAGACAAGGAAATTACCTTACTCATACTCGCTGATAGCTCCGTCAAATAAGTTCATGTAATTCCTCTGGGACGCCGAGATAGTTCCATGAGTATTCACTAAATATTTCATTTTCCAATGAGTTTATTGAGAATGGCGGGGTGTCGCATAGCATCGGTGTTCGTAATCGATGTTCCAGAGTGCTCTGTTGTAATTGGATAGTTCTCGAGTTGTAAACAACAAGCAATCCGGCTGGACCGGGTCTTCGCTCCGCCTTACAGGTATCCCGCTGTCACTGCCAAAGTTTGAGTTGGGCTGTTGGCTTTACACCAATAAGGCTTTGAACTCCAGTTGTTTGCATGGTTACAGTTGACACGATCACAATATAGGCTAGTTTAAAACTCTCTATTACATTTTATATATATGCGCGCGATAAGGGATTTTACATCAGCTAGGATTTGAAGTGTGAAAAGCGGTTTACATCAGAGTTCAACACCAGGTGTCAGTAGCATCAACAAGTGGGTATAGAACTTGTTCAGTTCAGGAAATCCTGCCTAACCTAATCCCCTATAATGAACCCACTGTTGTTGTCCAGCTTACCAAATAATGAACACACTCTTGTTAGCCAGCTTACCAAACAAACTGATAAGTGGCTAAGCGATAAAGTACTCGCGTTATCGTGAAGACAAGATACATTTATAGCCTTTTTTTTTTTTTAAAGAGGGTTTTGGATTTGGTATTGTTTTACTGTTATAAGTTACAAGTTTTGTTTTTTTTGTTTTTCTGTTTTGGAATCAGGCTATGTATGAAATCATTTTTTTTTCTTTTAAATTCATTTTTAATACAGAAATGGATTTAGATGTTGAAAAATTTATGAGTCACTGAGATTATACAAAAATAAGTAGTAGGCTAAAGATTCTATTAAATGAAGGTTTTTTTCGAGGATATTTACTTGAAATCCGGTGATAAATTGTTGGATTTGTAAATTTAAGTGATTATTTCTATATAGTAGGAGTGTCTTGGGAATTTTTCAGCATAGTGAATCCATCTCTGCATTCAGAAATGAATTCTGAACAACAAAAAATAGTGATTTGTGTAAATGTAAATTTATGTTGCTGGATTCATGTGAAAAAATCCATTTCGTAGAACAACTAACCAACTCCTAAAAATAATCACTCAAATCTACCAATATAACAATTTCTCATAAATTTCTAGTAAA
>JASDQU010817282.1:8789-20917 GCA_032191745.1 Picea mariana
GAGGTACATGCATGTCAATATCTCTGGAAATGTTAATCCCGACATAGGGGAATTCCTTTATTGTCAGAATTTGTCATGACCACCAGTCAAAAAATTTGTGATCAAAGGCCTCGATGGTCCTCCCCAGACCTTGTCACAACAACAACGCCACCCATTTTCATATCGCCAGGAGAGTGGCCTCGTGCCCTTGTATAGTCTCTCGAGGACTGGGACTAGGTACCCTATTGAAGAAAAAGGAACACAAAATGGTCCCAAACCCAAAGTTATGGTGCGCCTGTACCCAACACTCTGTTATCTTTTTCTTCATGCAATCCAACATGGTGGTACTATAGTCAAAAATTTGTGCATTTAAGAATTGTACCACACAATGCATGTGCACCCGGGAAGCCTGATGTAAAGTTGCAGATCTAGTGATTTTCCCAATAAGTAGAACTATCACTTTGAGTGATAGGTTTCTGATATTTTGAATAGGAACCTGAGAACCTACATTCTCAGTACTAGCCTCGCAATGGAGTCCAATCAATTCCTTAATGTTATGGGGCTCGAGGGAAAAATTGTGCAACTTGACTGGATCCCCTCTCCTTGAGAGACTAGGAATAAAGAAAATTTCCTCAACCATTGGAGTCAACAACTTCCCCTCAAGCATGAATGCCTCTGCTTCAGAATGCCATTAATCTATCAATGCATTTAGCAACCTGGGTTGTGCCCTCTTAAACAGACACTGGAAGAACTTTAACAACCCACACTGTGACAAAACAATGATAGCAGCAGGGTCCTCAGAGACCAAAAAATCAATTTCCTCATGCTCCCTCTCTCTCCAATGCACGTACATCCTGCAAACAAAAAGAAATGGAGAGTTAACTCTTGCATTTCCATTTTTTTTCCATGTAGTGAGGGTTTATGTGAGTTGTATCGAGGACAATCGCATGTACATGCAGACAACTTCTCTTCTGCCTGCGTGTAAACACAGGCTGTGCTTGGACAACCCGCATACATGCAGGTTGGACCTCTTTAAAAGTTAGTGCCCCCCCAAAAAACAAGAAGAAATGCAAAAAAGAAAGATGGAAATGAAAGGGAGGTTAGTATGTACTTACTTGGTCCAAACGAAAGTTCGTTTCGTCCACTAAATCTCTCAGAATAAACTATTTTGGCAAAGGGGTGTTTTTTGAGTTTTTGTCAATTATCAAATTACAATGGTGATAATGAGCTGCCAACTTTCTATTTATAGACTTTTTTGTCCCCTTTTTGTCATTTTTTGAACCCTTTCGCCATTTTTTCTAGCTTGAAAATTGTTTACTATGGTTATTGAGTTTCTCAGTGGATGTTATGATAAGTGTTACTTTGGGTATTTGGAATCTTTTTGAGATTTGGGTCGGTTTTAAAGGTCTTTTGGTAAAAAGTCATTTTTCCAACTTTGTGCATGTAATATAGGATTCCACCTCCACTTGTTGCACCTCATTTTATTTTTCTCTTTTCCATAGGATTGATCCCACTGAATTACGACACAAAACCCTCACTTTTTCTCTAGAAGTGTCGTAATTTAGTGGTAGAGCCTACCTATACATAGATGCCCTAAGTAGATCTTGGTTTCATTTTGGTGTCCATGCTGTCACTAATGACTATAGGCTCAATAGTCCTTATTATTTTTTCTTGATTACGAGTATGAGCCTCATTTGCATTTATTCATTATCACTCTTGACCTCACTCTTGGGACTCCCAAAACACAACGGGTCTTCTTTTAAGCCCTTTTCAGACCCTCTAAAAATGAAAATATTGTCGAGCGATCTTGTTGCCCTTCACACTTGCTAAACTAAAATTTGAAGGCACATTTGTTTGGCGGTAGTTTACCCCTTTTTCATTCCAGATGGTCAAAAGTACGAACAAAGGTATACTCTAGGAGCATCGGTTCTCTAGAAGAGTATTCTCAGGTATAGATTTAACCCTTTTTTGGGCCTGAGGAACTAAACTTACGAAAAAGGAACTCCCCACAGAGTCCATAGTTAATCTCTTTTCAGACTCCCTAAAATTGAAAACATAGTTGAGTGACCTTGTTTCTTCACACTCGTTAAATTGGTCCAGAAGAACATCCCTTACGGAGTCAATAGTTAAGCTCTTTTCAGACTCCTTAAAAACGAAAATATTTTCGAGTGATATTCTCTTTGTCACACTCGTTAAAATGATTTTGAATAGATGTTTATTCAATGCTAGTTTACCCCTTTTTCGAGCTGACTGGACTACCTTCGAAAAAGGTACCCTAGTGGAGTCTCCTTTTACATTTTTTCAGACTCTCTAAAAATGAAAAGCCGTCGAGCTTACCTTCTTTGGGCTCATTAAAATTACATCGAAGGATGTTATCATTGTGTGTTATTAATCACATTTTCATTCCTGTGTCTTTGGCCTAATGTCAGCTCCATGTTTCTCTCAACTGAACCATTTAAATCATGCCTTATATGCAAGCCTTGTAGCACTTTGCCTCTATGTCTTGACACCTTGACCCATGGAGGATTTTTACCCAGTGTCATTTTCCTGGATATGTCCCCTTTCTTTGAGCATCAATGTGTTCCTTGCGCTTGGAACTAGTATGTCTGCGACAATCGATATTCCTTTGTAACGTAGCATTCTTTTTTCTTTTTCAAAAACTTTCCACAGTTATTGAAAAAAACAAAAAAAATAAAATTTACTTCAAAAAGAGGAAGGGAAAAGTATTTTCTTTTTGTTGACAACACAATGAGTCACCCTTAGACAAAGCACATCCTTCTGTTTGTTCGTCAAGCTCTAGGATTCAATATGACCTTAGGAATATGTTCTCGCCACATAGAGTTGTGTCCTCCTCCATTTGGTTACCCTTCTAAACATTTGGAGAGTTCATGTTGCCTCCTACATTGTGAACTTATGTCAATTCCATGCTCCATGAGCCTCATATTTTGTCATGCTTTTGTCCAAGGGAATTCTTATTAAACTTAAGTTGGCCCCTCTACAGTTTGTCTCTTGTCCTCATGCCCAGCCACCTTGAAAGACCATCAAGTCCTTGCTCAAAATCAATGAATTTCTATGCTCGATCATCAAGATACTCTTGTTTGTTCCTAAAAATCCCTTGAAGACCTCTGGTTAGTGAATTCGTACACTCATATTCCACTCCTAACCAAGTTTTGAAGATTCTGAATTTGTTGCTTGAGCTCTGAAGACCAAATATCTAGCCATCGGGCATCATTGCCTTCTTAAAGATGGATACTATACGTGTATATCTTTTGATTTTGAGATGTAGTTCCATTGTGTATTTCTTGCGGCTACACTTTATATAGTTATATGGCATGGATTTGTAGTGTATTTGATTAGAAGCCACGATTTTATTTCATCTCAAGCATGAGTATTCCTGCCTCATTGAGACAAATTTTTATTTTTTCATATGGCACCTCCTAAACTCCAATCCCTGGGCTCACTCGTGTCATACAGTGGTGAATATTTGTAATGTATTTCATCCATCAGATGCTCTTCTGACCTCACACATTAGGGGGCATATGTTATAACCCTGAAATTCACCTAACATGCATACCTGGCATCAGGCCATCTAACTTGCTATCTTTACCAAGCCATTTATGAACATAACTTCTAAAAACCATCTTTTTGAAGGTGTACACACCCTGCACCATTACTTCCTTCATACACACTCTTGTTGAGCCACTACATCCCACGTACACTCATAAAATATTGTAAAATGTGGAAAATTTCATAGGATATTGGTTTCCGGGCCATTACTTAACCATTTGACTGCCCATAGCCAGTCACCCCAACTATTACTATCCCTTTTGGGCTATAAAATAAGGGTTTGGGGTCCCATTGCAAGGGGGAATTATGAGAGAAAAGAAACTTTGCCCATTTTATCAATTCCCCTTTGCCCCAATTGTAAATCCCTTACCATTTATCTAAGAGAAAATTGAAGAGGAGAAGAAGACGTGGAATAAGTTGGTGCATGATGAAGAGGAGATCGGGACCAAGTTCAAGGAGTAGTGTCGATCTCATGTTGTAAGTGACTTTTGTGAGATTAATATAAAGAAGTAATTTTTCTGTCCCACTAAATGACATCTTAAACTTATATGTCATTCTCATATAAGTAGTGTCGATCTCATTTCTTGTTTATGATGTCTAACCCACTAATCCATATGTAGATTGCATGCTTGTAGTTTATTGTTTATCTTTTGATGAATGCAGGTCAACCTTGGGAAGAGATTTGTAGTCAAGAAACAACCAAGCGCAAAGGGATTGACACTGAACGTGGAGTTTAAGGTAGGCCTACCAGATCCCTCTCTCTTTTATTTTATGTATGATTGTGGGGTAATGTTGGGATGGTGATAAAAAGTAGGAGAATCTCTACCTACACTTTAGACCCTTTGTGTACTCCATATAGGGGTTTTCCCTCTATAGCAAGTAGCTAAGTTATTCTTCAGGGAGGTCTTCAAACTTCATAGTTTTCTGAGGAACATCATCAGTGACAAGGACAGTCAGTTTATTGGGACATTCTAGAGGGAGTTGTTTATATTGGTGGGGTAAAAATTGACACCCAACACCAGCTATCACCCTCAGACAGATGGGAAGACCGATATCATCAACAAGTGAGTTGAACAGTATTTTAGGAACTATGTAGGTGGACAACAAAGAACATTAGTCAAGTGGCTACATTTAGGAGAGAATTGCTACAACACCATTTTCCACATGTCCATTGGTATGACACCCTTTCAAGCATTTTATGGATATGATGCTCCCACTTTTGTAGACATTTTTTTTGGGAGAGCATAGCTCCCAAGGCTAAGGATTGGATCAAAGAGAGTTAGGATAATCTCAAGTTGCTGAAAGAAAACCTACAAATGACACAAAACTGATAGAAGATGAGTACAGATAGGCACATGATAGAGCGCATATTTGAGGTTGGGGATGTATTTTTCTTGAGACTCCAACCTTACAGACAGTCATATCTAAAGAAGAGTGGGGTTGAGAAGCTCAAGCCCATATTTTATATCCCTTACATGATCATGCGATGAGTAGAAGAGGTTTCTTATGTGTTAGAGATTCCATAGGGGAGAAATATTCATAACATGTTCCACTTATATTTCCTCAAAAAATCAGTGGGACAATTCATTATCACATCATAGGGGCTTCCCCCATTAGATGAGGAGGGACAGTTGGAGTTGGTTCTGGAGGAGGTACTGGATTTCTAGGAGTATAAATTGAGTAATGGGGTCATCAGAGAGTGTTTTATTAGATGGAGAGGGAATCCATTAGAGGACACTACTTGGGAGAATGAGAAGGTGTTTCAACACCCTAGATTGGTATTGCTTAAGGAAAAGCAATTTCAGGAAGGGAGGACTTTAATTTCCATTTCCAAATGGGATTTCTAAAGAGGAGAATTAATGATCTAAATGACCCCGTTAGACTATATCCAGGGCCAGAAATGGGTAAACAGAGTTACTAGAGGTCACTCCAGTCAAAGGTGTTATATTCAAAAAGTGCCATTGAGATAAAAGTGGCTAAAATGCATTTAAGCTAGTTTGAGATAAAAATAGAACAGATGAGCTAAAATTAGAATTCAACAATGAATTAGAGTTTCAAGAATCTATAAGAGAAGGTTCAATGACCTAATTCATCATTATGTATATTTTGACTTGTCATTAAGGAGAGAGGTGCATCTCAAGAGAGGTAGCTCAGTGGATTCCAGGAGGAATACACCAGTGGTTGATTTTTGTGTTGAGAGGCACACCCTGGTCATCGGGGAGGTCACACATATCTTCCATTGATCTTCAAAAATAGTTTCGCAGGTTGTAGTATCAAGGGTGCACTCATTCAGGGTGAAGGTTCAACTTTCGAGGAGGTTTGTTTGATCGACTTGTCCCCTTTAGAGCGATTTCAGAGATTCCCCTCCAACCCAGCTGAGATGAAGGCAAGGCACATCTTTTACCTATTTCCTCGTCATATTTCGATGGAGGAATCATATGAGGAGCACTTTCCAGACATTGGGAGTGTGATATTTGGGGAGGACAAATTCAAGGTTCCCGAGCGATCATCAACTCATATATGGGGAAATCCTTCTGACCCATTTCATAGTAGACCCAGGTGATCAATTTGAGACACACATGAGCTGATTCTAATAGTGGAATCACTGGGGAGAAGTTTTCCAGAGAAGAGTGGGTTCATTTCCCCTAGTGGGATCCATTCGGAGACTAGATAAATTAGTTGAGGTATGGAAAGTAGCCAGGATTGTGAGGCAGAGTAGGGCGCATTGTTTAGGATAATTTCCAGACATTTTTTGATAGGTAGAGCCACTAGGGAGAACTTTCCATACTTGCAGCAATTTTCATATGAGTTTTCATATTCGTAGAAGTTCTTCATCTCATCCATTGCATTCCACAACATTCTTCGGGTATTGGGTATTTTTTTTTAGTTGCTATTGTATTCCGGTTAAGATCGTTTTTCCATTGATCTAGCTGAGTGATTTATTTTATTCATCCACATTTGGCATTTTTACTCCATGGAGATTTCATAATATAATATTTATAGTATTTTGTCACCATCATTATTTGAATGCTCATTTATATGTTGTAAACAATTAATCCCTCACATACATTAGCAGAGTTTCCTAGACTAGCCAAGTCAAGAACATTACAATGGTTAATATGCAATGCAATTACAACTCAACAAAAGTTTGGAAGCCTTGTGGGTAAGTTAGTTAGAAAATGATTGAGAGGAAGTCATGAGGATTCAATGGAAAGACATGGCGGGCCTACAGGGGGCTTATGATCCTATAGGAATACTGTAACATAGGTTTCAAAAATGCCAGTGAGGTACTAAACAGGACACCCATGGAAAGGTAATCTCTAACATCCATAAGCAACACCTTTAAGTATTTTGAAATATATGATGTAAAAAATGAATGGGGTGGATCCTATGGAAGATATGTGAGCAATAAAGATAAATGATATGTGCAGGTGGAATGTAACTTACCTATATTACAGTAAAGAACACAATACGTGATGAAGAATCTAAAGAAATGTTGACATAAGTATCAACATATGTTAGGGGGAGTCTTGTAGGTAATGGCTAGAAAAACATTGAGAAGAATATAGAAAGCTTCAATGAAAATTCATGGTGGGACTAAATAGGAATCTCCAGCCTAATAAAAAACTTACATCATGGTTGCCAAAATACAAAGGGAGTTCTAGACTAGGATTCCCATGGAAGGTAGGCTCTACCATGTGAAATATGACACTTCTAAATAAAAGAGAAGGTTCTGTGTCGCAACTTAGTGGGGTCGATCCTAAGTAAAAATGCAATAGGAATTGGATAATGCAAAAATGCATGAAGGGGGAAATCTAACTTATATTCTAGTTTCAATATCATTACCTATCAGAACGGATCAACATGAAAGAAAAGGTACCAAAGAAAACTTCTCCAAATTCATGTATATAATACCAAAAAAACTTACCCATAAGTGAATAAGTCCAATATAGAAGCCTCTGATAAAGAAACGTATTAAGGGATATGGAACTTGAAAACTAGAAACCCTAAAAATACAATATGTAGAGAGGATTGCACAACCTTGTAGCTTATGGATAGTATTTATCTAGGTAGAGCCCATTGCTAGGCTCAGGCCAATGGCTTATTTGGTAACCAACCAATAAATCTTCTATTTTAGTAGGAGGTTGAATATCCATAATCATAGATTCAAGGATGGCCTCATATGAAGGAAAATCAACATCGATGAAACCGGGGCTCAAAATCTCACAAATACTGGGGCTCAAGGTCTTACAAAAAAAAGATCAAATTCAAGAGGAAACGTCATATTAATCTATCCAATAGGGGGAAGCAAGGGATCCCATGGCCCCATTGGATAAAACACATTATCAATTGTCGAGACCTTGTATTGAGAAGGAAACCATAACTATAAAGGATCCTTCTCGAGAACAATTGAACACTGAGAACAAGACACCACATAATTCACCCGTGGCGGGGAAGATTCTACTCGAACACTAGGAACAAACAAAGTGGAAACATGAGGTAAATATGAACTAATATGGATATTATTGGATAAAACCTTACCAATAGTGAAAACTCTTCCATTGTGAGAGAAATTCATCACATGAAAGAGCGTAGACACCACAACATTCATGGAATATACATAAGAATTCCCAAGAAGAAAATTAAAGTCTAAAGAGATTGGCACCACTAACGGGTCAACTAGGAAAATCTTCCCACCTAATTTGATAGGAAAATAAGGAAGAATCCCCTGACATTTGGTAGGTCTTCTATCAAAAGCCAACAGATTACTAGTAGCTAACACAAGCTTAAGAGAACCCAAATCTTTCCAATACGAGGATGATAAAATATTTTCATAGGATCCTTCATATACAATACTTTAATGAATTACTAATAAATTAATTCCAACCGTTATCTTGAAGGGTTCAAAAGAAGGAAGGTGATGCTCTACAATATCATTCCAATCAAAGGAAACCATTCTAGGACTTGGAGGGACCATACTTGAAGAGAGTAGAATGCCCCCTTGCTCAAAAGGTATTGAATTGGAAATGATACGGACATCGTCAAAAGACACATTAATCCCCAAAAGAAGATCGGTATCGGTCGAATATTTCATTGGTGAGATCACCTCGTAAGAATTTTCACTCTCTAAGAGAAGAGTGGGATCGACCAAATATTACATCGACATGACCACTTCCTCAACAACTAGTTGAATAGCACGTGAGAAAACATGGTCAAGATACACATCACCCCCCAAAGAAAGATTGGTGTTGACCAAAGATTGAATCGACATGAGTGTTTTTTCAACCAAATATTGATTAGAATGTTGGGAAACCAAAGATGAATCAAAACTAGAAGAGTTGTCGGACAAGTACCATGCTTCTCGTACCATGTAAATAGTGGGGACAAAATGAGTAAGGTGATATACTTGGAAAATATTACAAGGGAACTTGGGCTTAAGTCATATATGTCTAGGCTTCTCAACCAAGTCAGTGCCCCCAGCATGACTTGAAGTGGTCAGTGGGTTTCCCCCAACATGACTAGTAGAGGTTGGTTGCACATCTCCAACGTGACTAGCATAGGTTGGTGAAAATGCTCCAACATGACTTGTATAGGTTGGTGACTCAATTCCAGTATGACTAGTAGTGACTGGACCTTTTCTTTGAGCATGACTCATAGACAATGGTTGCATGCCTCCAACATGACTAGCAGGTGCTAGTGACAAGACTCCAACATGACTCATAGAGGTTGTTGACCTATCTCTAACACGACTCACAGAGGTTAGTAGTTGATCTCCAACATGATTTGCAAAGGTTGGTGATGTTTGTTCAGTATGACTTGTAGTGACTAGACTCATGCCCCCGACATGACTTGCAAAGGTTGGGTGTTGGTATTCAACATGAAGTGAAAAGTTTGGTGACATATCTCCAACATTATTCGTAGATTTTGGTGACTTGTTGATAGTATAACTTGTAGTGAATGGGCTTGTACTTCCAACATGAATAGTAGAGGTTGGTCGCTTGCCCCCAAAATCACTTGTAGAGGCTGGTGATAGGTCTCCAACATGAATAGTAGATTTTGGGTGACTTCTCTTTATTACTCTTCCTCTTCCTATTCCTTTTATACTTTTGGTTACTAGTACCAAGAATTTCACCAGAAGAGGGAGAAAGCAAAGGAGCAGACTTCACTCATGCAGAAGATGAAGTATCAACATCCATTTGATTCCCATAACATAAATTTATTATCTGAGAAGCATAAAGAGCATTTGGGACATTTGGAGAAGTCCACAACAAAAATAGTAGTCCTACATTGAACCCATAAATGTTCAAAGTGGCCATCAAGATGGCACCAACATTTCCGAAGAAAGGAAAAGCACAAGAACCCCCTTGGGCGGGGTTCCCTTGGTTGGTGTTCTCAATAACTTTGGACATGTCATTATTATGCACAAGTTCATCCCTTGTGGGATTTTTCATGTTCATAAATGTCTCACACATTGATTTTGACAAATCAATGGTAAAACAATCACGCCTTCTAGGAGGCGGCTCCAAACTTTCAAGAGAAATACCATGGGTCCATCTTGACTATTGGAGTGGTTGGTCAACCACCTTGAATCAATGATCCAAAATAGGTGACACTGAAACAACCTAAATCCAAATAAACAAAACAATACTCCAATTAAAATCCCTAAGAGAAACATCACAAACAAGCAACTTTCCAAATCTTTAGCCCAAGTGGATAAGGTTTTAAGTCCAAAGCAATGAAAAAGTGGAAAGGGAAATTCTGAGCAAAGGCATGGTTTGATTAAGTCCCATGGAATAACAAATAAAGGAGTGATAAGTAGTTACCTCAACCTCAACTAACCAACCTTATCAAGTGCAAGCACCTGCATTTCACAGGGCACCCTCCAGAAGTAATGAAAATTGTGATACAGAGTCTACCCTAGCACTATTAAATTTGAATGTTTTTGCGATGAAGTAGAGATGAAGTTTAGTCAGAAAAGGTTCATTGTTGCGACCAAGATGATTTTTTTTTTCATCAGTCTAGTGGCCACATATGGATATTCGTTGGTCTAGCGATCGAGAAAAGAAGCCTATTCACAATAGGGAAAAGTTTAGCTAGCAATGAATGTCAATCACTCAAACGACTAATATTAGTCGCAAGAGAGACCAAGACAACCCTGACAAACTTTGTCTATAAACCACTCTTAGTCGGTATAACAACGAAGAGTATTCGCTAGAGAGACCAAACCTAAAGTTAAAAAGGTCAAATGAAGGACAAAGTTTGTGACCAAATGGAAATACAAGCGACTAACATGTTAGTCACTAGAGCGATGAACATGTTAGTATAGTTTGCGACCAAATGACAATACAAACAATGAACATGTTAGTCTCTAGAGAGACGAAAATGTTAGTCTCTAGAGTGACTAATGTTGGGGTTTTTAAAAAAAAAAAATTATGCCATTCACATAGGAATAAGCACATGGGAGGTTTTTTACAAAATCATACCTTCATTATGTACTTGGGAAACAATACAAAAGAGCAGTGAAGAGCAGTATGACTATCTATAGGTGATGAACACACAATATTTCAAAATCATTCTGAAGGGAAACAATACAAAAATATAATTTGGAAAATTCCCAAACCAAATGGAAGAAATAACCTCAAAGTTATGTGAACTTGCAAATATGAGAATAGTTATGTCAGGGTAGCAAAAGAAGTAATGTATTGTATTGACATAAAAAATACAATTGTAATTAAGATTGGTCAGCCAAAATTCTTATGGCAGAGTAAGCTGGTTGTATTTAAGGCTTATATTGAATTACACAGGCTTTAACTGTCCATTCAAGAACTAGATTGAAGGGTGCCCACTCTTCTCATCCTTTGTTTTTTTTATCAACAGATTTCTTGTCCTTAATCCATATCCTTTATGTCGACAATATCCACCTCCACCTCTTTGAGTGTTGGTTCACTTAGGGAGGCTGAATCTTTGAAGAAACTTTTTAATATGTATTGTAGATCCACTAGAATGGAACTAAATTTGATAAAGTCCTATAGAGTATACCAAGGCATGAGTAGAATCTAAATCTTATTCTTGCAAAGTAATAACATTTATAGGTTCCACCATTCTACAATTGATCTACAACTTATTGAGAAATAGATCATGGTCATTCCTAGCAAATCTACAGTCCTTGCAAGAAAATTTAGAATATTCAACACAATGGATCTAATATAGAATTACCACTCTTATTTGTGTGCACACCAATATATCCAATAACTCCTCCATGATCTCGAAATATTGGTTTGCATAGATTTTGTCCCTTTATAAATGACATATACATATAAAATCTATAGATTTGCTAGCATATCTTAATGATGAGCACCCTAATCCTTCTCTTTTCACACATGACAATAATGCACATACACATTTTTTTTTCTAGTACAACTCACACAACTAATATTTTCCATCATGCATGTATTAGTGAGAGTTATCACATAGTGCATATGCATTAGGAATTTCCACCTAGGATCCATCTGCAAAGGTCCTAACGGTCCCAAAACAACCCCAATCTTATACTCCTTCACTCACTCAATCTAGATATTCTT
>JASDQU010817284.1:12269-35893 GCA_032191745.1 Picea mariana
ATCAAACCATTGGCATCAATGACAAACCATTGGCATCAATGACAACATGATCCAACAGGTACAACACTATCTTCTATAATCCATCCAAAATTCCCGAGTGTATCTTCTATAGTATCTTCTATGGGTATCAACCAACATCCACCATGTCACCCTTGAGATGGAAAACTAAAGTTCAAGCACTGAAGCATCACATGAAAACCAACAAGAGGTTCTGTAGGTATCGAAGGACAACTTGGTACAACACAAAATAGTATAAAACAACAAGTAGATCAACATGAGAGTGCAATGCACTTTGAAGATGGGGATTATGTTATTTTGAGGCTGCAAATGGACATCCCTCAAGCAACAAAAGGAGGAAACAAATTAGCACCCAAGTACTATGGTCTTTACAAGGTGTTGTTGAGTATTGGTAATATGGGTTATAGATTTGAGTTGCCTCCTTTTTCATGTGTACATTTGGTCTTTCATGTTTCTTATTTAAAGAAGGTAATTAGTGACAAGATTCCAATTTAGAATGAAAAGGGAAAAATCATAATAGAAACTAAAACAACCATTGAAACACATTTAGCAACTAAGGACCTTAGTAATTATTGAGTACCTTATTAAGTGGAAGAACCTACTAATAGAGAATGTGACTTTGGAAGATGTGTCATTCATATAGAAGCATCGACAATCAATCAACATTGAGGCCAATAGTTGTTCGAATGAGATGAGCATGTTAAGCCCCTAACCATAACCCTCACTCATTATTATTACACTAATCATAGTTGTGTTAATTTATTATCATTTATTTATATCTTTGTATTTTCTATATATACATCAAGGAGACTCATTTGAATTATCATCTATTTTGTAAGGACACTCATTTTGTTCCAAGTCTCACAAGAGTATTACAAGCCAAAATCCAAAATCGAGATAGTAAAAATAAGTAGGATAACTATGAAGTTAAAATGTTTTATTATATAGGCATTTCAACATTTATTTTCAAGACTTAATAAATAGAATTTTCAACCAATAATAATTCTTAAATGTCAATTAAAATCTATGCCAAGTAGTTGTATAATTAGACTTCTTTAATCATGTTATTCATATACAAAATCTAAAAATAAAATCTTTAATTATCATTATTATAATTTTATTAATATTAATACTAAATACATAATTTTTACATTGAAAAGATAAATCTCTCATGAGAATTTAATTCTGTGTGGAGGACTTGTGAAAGAAAAAGCTAAAATATGTACAATTACTCATAAAATATGGAAGAGTATAAAATTTCAATACCAACAAATTATTTGAAATCTTTATCACCCATAAATTGTTTAGTGAAAGAAACTTTTGAGACAATGTGCATGTGTTTCTTTTCAATTCAATCCATTGACAGACACATGCCGTATTGAAAATTCTGCTTTATTTTTAAATTTTCCACAACGAAAGCATTAAAAAAACAGGCAGGAAATTTATTAAACATATTTGTAATATGGCAGCATCCATCTCGTTTTTGTTGCACATCAATCTTGCAAAGGCTAGCGTCACAAGAATGAATGGCCATGCCTATTACAGAATTGAATTGATATGAATTGAATATTACAGAATTGAATTGATATTGAATAGACGATTTGACTCTAAACTAACCATACGAACACAGAGTGAGTTATTTATTTATTATTTATACGTAGACGATTTGACTCTAAACGAACCATACGAACAGGAACACACAATTTTCGACTGCATTTATTCTCTCCACACGATTACACAGATTGCAGTGTATGCTGCATTTATTCTCTCCTCGAGGTGGTATATGAAGGACCATAAAGGATTACATCGCAGAATATTATACACCTGGTATGCAACGTCTCGAGAGTTAGATATCGATTCACAATATAGAGCAATTGAACCTGAAGGTGATCCTTCAAACGATTACATAGATTGCAGGGTATGCTGCATTACACCATGCCTCTCATCCACATATGTTTTATGCAGTAGAGTCTCTTCATCCACTAATTTATGACTAAGGTACCTCATTGTTATAGAACATGAAAACACAATTGACTGACTACAAAACAGGAAAAATGAAAATTTTTGAATATGGAAGCATCTTGTGCTCATTCTTTTTCGAGAGAGTTCTCGTGATTAGCCCATGATTCTTCATGCCACCACACAGACTCAGGGAATTGTGTTTACTACGGTGGTTCGCAGTCATACAACCCTTAGATAATGGGAAGGTATTATATGCACATGATGACGATTTTTTCAAGTGGTGGGAGTGTCATACCATCACTATAATCCATTATCCCTACGAGGGGATTCGGGATTCACTTTGCACATGATCCTTGTAATAGACCCGACCCCCTAAGTACCTTTTTAAGGGATCGAATATTAAATTTTCGCTTCTCTTAACAACCTTAAATCTTCTCTATCATAGCTCCATCCTCTTTTGCTCATCAAGAGATTTCCAAGGTAGGTAATTTCAATCAGAACTAAGCTCTGGAGTGAAAGTGATTTATGTAATTACACCATGCCTCTCATCCACATATGTTTTATGCAGTAGAGTGTCTTCATCCACTGATTTATGACTAAGGTACGTCATTGTTATAGAACATGAATAGCCCATGATTCTTCATGCCACCACACAAACTCAGGGAATTGTGTTTACTACGGTGGTTCGTAGTCATACTCAGGGAATTGTGTTTACTACGGTGGTTCGTAGTCATACAACCCTTAGATAATGGGCAGGTACTATATGCACATGATGATGATTTTTTCAAGTGGTGGGAGTGTCATATCATCATTATAATCCATTATCCCTATGAGGGAATTCGCTTTGCACATGATCTTTGTATTTGTAATAGACATGACCCCCTAAGTACCTTTTTAAGGGATGGAATATTAAATTTTCGCTTCTCTTAACAACCTTAAATCTTCTCTATCATAGCTCCATCCTCTTTTGCTCATCAAGAGATTTCCAAGGTAGGTAATTTCAATCAGAACTGAGCTCTGGAGTGAAAGCGATCACCTCCCTAAATTCTTGGGTTTACATAGAAAACATCTCTCTTACTGTCATGTGGCATCCACATGACATTTCATTGTTCGTGCCAACTGTGGAAACACCCGGGTCCTGAAGTGGCACTATCCTAGGATGCCATGGTGGAATCCCACTGAGCTCATCATCATGTTAGTAATGGACATCTATCGTCCTAATGGTGTCCTAGCCGCTTGTTGTATTCACGGACTCGCGGGAGGTGGTCTTGCAAACTCATGGTCTATATTCATGCTTTTCATGAACCCGCCACCAACACTTAGCTTCTTTTTCATTCGTAGACTCGCAGATGCATAATTTTGTGCCTCCCCTTCACAAGTCTGTTCGAAAAGTATCAACACTTAACCATTTTTCCACCTACATGGACTCACAAACATACAATTATGTACCTCCCCTTCATAAGTTCGTTCGAGAAGTTTCAACACTTAACCATTTTTCCATCTATGTGGACTCGTGAACTAGCGGACTCGTGAACGTACAATTATGTACCTCCCCTCCATAAGTCCATCCGAGAAGTCTCAACACTTAGATTATTTGGTGATTTTTTCCGGTTCATGGTTTGGCAGACTCACAGACCCATCTGAGTCCCTTCCTCTCTTCTGACACTCAACACTTAGATTATTTTTTGATTTTTTTGGGTTCACAGGTCGGTGGACTCGTGGACCCATTCATCTTACCTTTCCAATCCCTGTGAACTCGTCATGCTTCTAAGTCTGTTTCCTACACTTTACACCCACCATTCATTTTTCACAGCCTACAAACTTACTCCACCTATTAAAGCACTCATTAAGGCTTGAACTCCACAAGGAAACATACAATCTATTGTCTCAACCAATTGCAGGTTTGCGCATGTTCCCATCATATACTCAAGATTTCTCCATCAATATGACGTAAATCATGAAGTCACCCTTTTTCCTCGAGCAAACTTAAATACTTGCCTTCATTGATTTACAGATGAGGTTACTTGACACCATCTTGATAGATCTAATGGTGGAGAAGGCTTCTTGGATTTTCTTTCATTGGAGATCCATATTCCTTGGCTACCTCGACACCCCTACTCCGATCAACAGTCGTGGGTCCTCTGAGAGTTTCTCCGATGGATCCAACAACTGTTAACAGTTATAGATCCTTCGCAAGTTCTCATACAAGAGGGACCTCGATCCATGACCAGGATCAAAACTCCATGCCAAATCGGTGACTCTGATTCATCCAAGGAGAATCCTAGGATATATTGAATTCGTTAATACAATTACGGATCAATGGCTCTGAACTTATTCTAGGAGAAGTATAAGGCTTACCAGATCTTCAAGGAAACGACACCTCCTATTCAGGCAGGCTAAGGTTTTATCTCTTATCTGTTTAACCGTTTCACTGTATTGTTGTACTCTACTATATTTTCGCATGTTTCATTTCGTTCTCAATATCGTCTGTACCATTTTTAACATAAAAATATAAATAATATTATATAAAAATGTAAGAATACCATGGTATAGTGGAATAGTTCATTCAAATGTATTCATATTTGATGTTATTTGCAATCTCAATGAATATATAAATCCTAGATGCAATGTTTAATGAAATATGCATTTTACTGTAAGAGGCATAGATCAAATATTCATTGATAATTTTTTGATTGAATTTTTTTTCTTGTTTGGGTACTCAACTATCTCACAACTCCTCTTACCATCCCCAATATGATGGGAAAATTGAGATGGTGAATACATGTCTAAAATGTTATATTTGGTTCCATACATATCATAAATAGCGACAATGGGATGAATGGATACCTTTGGAAAAAATGGTGGTACAACACTATCGTCCATAATCCATCCAAAATGTCTGAGTGTATAGCACTCTATGGGTATCAACCTCCATCCATCATGTCACCCTTGAGAGGGAAAACTAAAGTTCAAGCATTGAAGCATTACATGCAAACCAACAAGAGGTTCTCTAGGGATCGAAGGACAACTTGGCTATAGCACAAAATGTACTATAAAACAACAAGTAAACCAACATCAGAGTGCAATGCACTTTGAAGAGGGGGATTGGGTTATTTTAAGGCTAAAAACATAGAAATGGACTTGCCTCAAACAACAAAAGGAGGGAAAAAAATTAGCACCCAAGTGTTATGATCTTTAAAAGGAGTTGTTTAATATTGGTAATATGGGTTATAGATTTGAGTTGCCTCCTTTTTCATGTGCACATTCGGTCTTTAATGTTTCTTATTTAAATAAGGTAGTTTGTGACAAGATATAAATTTAGAATCAAAAGGAAAAAATCATTATAATAGAAACTAAAACAACCTGTAATATCCTTGACCCAAATTATTGATTCTTCCTAGGTGAAAATTATATGAAACCCTTAAAATAATTTTCTCAATAAGGAATATTATCAGACACATGGAAAGCACACATACATAGAGAAGAATAATATGGAATCTTATTATTAATGGGAACAATAGTACAAATATCTCTAGTGGCTGTAAAAATAGTTGCAGAACAAGACTAGGAATATAAACTATTGGTTGCTAGGCAAGTACACAATCTTCTACAAAACACACAAGGAAACCTCGTATGATTCCAACATAGAAACTTAGGCTCTCTAATCCTACCACTACTCTGCTCTAGTATAATTCAATATATTTAGAAAATACCACAGGACAAAGACTCCAAATGAACTCTCCTTTGTTTAGCTAGGGTGGGTATTGCATCACCGAAACTAAACCTGCACTCGAAGGGTTTTTCCCAAAACCCCAATGAAAATGTTGGCTACAAGAGAACTCAAATAAGATATCAAATAATAATTCCCAAAGAGGTAGGATCCCCTTCTATTTATTCTTCTTCTCTGATTCTTCTAGATCTTCCTTCGTGACCAAATCAAACCCTCACTTGATTAAAATATAATTATTTATTTTATTTAATATCTCTTTAGGGTTTGATACTTTGAATCCTCTTTTTCTTTGTTGACTATATCCTACCAGAGTCGTATAGGCTAATGAATCATCAATTGGAGAGGGATATTACAGTCCTCCCTTCCCGAAATTGTTTTTCCTCATACAATTTTAGATCAGAGTGTTGTAACATTTGTTCACCTTCCCATGTATGATCTTATGTAGGGAACCCCTTCCATATGACTAGGTCCTCTCCAATAACTCTTCTTCTTAGTCTCCATTCCCATAAATCCATAATCCTTTCATGTGCCAAAAGAAATTGTCCTTCCTCATCTAGCGGAGGAAGATCTATCGAAGCGATGATTTGTTGGCCCAATGCTTTTTTGAGGCATAACATATGGAATGTGTTGTTGATTCTTATTCCCTCTGGTAGCTCCAACTCATATTCCACCTCTCCAAATCTCCTGGTCACTTAGTAGGGTCCATAAAAACGAGGTTTCAACTTCTCTGCGCCACTCTTCTTCAATGAATATTGTCGGTAGGGATGTAGCCTAAGAAAGACTAGGTCCCCAACCTCAAAAATACGCTACACCCAATGCCTATCTACATACACCTTATGTTGGTTCTAAGCAACCTGCAAATTCTCCTTTAGGATCCTCAAGGTGTCCTGACTTTCCTGCAATCAATATTTGTCCTTAGGAGCCTTGCTCTCTCTAAATGCCAAATCTACAAATGATGGGGCATTATAGCCATACAACTCCCTGACTGGACTCATCCCAATGGACATGTGATGAGTGGTGTTGTAACAGTGCTCCCCAAGATGCAACCATTTTATCCATTCTTGTTGTTGTCCTGACACATAGTTCCTCAGGTACCCTTCTACCCATTTGTTCACTATATCAGTCTGTTGGTCTATCAGGAAGTAATAACTAGTACTAGGTGTGAACTTCGTCCTAGGTAACCCGAATAGATCCTCCCAAAATGCACTGAGAAAATTCTACGATGGGTAAAATTTTGCATTACCCTTTCTAAAAACCTACAAGATGATCTGCTGACTAAGAATCTTAAATTGTAAACATTAAAAGATAATTAATTATATGCAACGAGAAGGAACTCTTAATAACTAGTGGTTAGAACATTTAATCTCCCTACCACAAGCTTTTTCAAACTAATAGAATGACTACATTATGAAACAAGCAATTTTACTAATCTAGAAAATATAATTACCATACATAGTTTAAGATAGAAGATCTAAGTGCCTTGCCCATAAAAACTAAAATATATTTAAAGAAAGATAGAGGAAAATGGAAGATCTCTTGGCCTTTTCAGCAACATCACCCTACCCTTTCTTTTGCATTTTTTCTTCATCTTGTTAGCTCTTGCCTCACTCATTTATAACACTCCAGACTTTTGTCTAATTCTCTGTTGCTTTCATCTGTTTCATATTAAAATATATTGTTAACTTCCATCCAATTCTTTATTTGGTCCACCGCCTTCATCTATTTCAAATGAATATATATCTTCTAAAAAAATTTAGACAGTTTATACAAAATAACAGACAATGAACATCATTTTCTATGTCCTGCATTTATAGCCAACTGCAAAATACGTTCTCGAAGTAAAAATACATCAAATTCCAATCCTAGTTGCACCAACAAACAATTCGAGGGTAAACGACATCGTGGACTGGAGTCTAGACTAAATTGACATCAAAATCTACTAAAACAATTACAAGGATAACTCAAATTGCATATTTTAGTGGTTGAGATCACATATTTCAAATGTCCTGGGTTTTTTAGGGTGTTGAATTGTTCACGAAATCTTATATTTCATTTCTCAAATTGTGTTTTTGAATGTGTAAATGTATTTAACAACCTCAAAAACCCATGGCATTCGAAATATGTGATCTAAACCACTAAAATATACAATTACAACTATCCTTGTAAATTTCTGACCATTTGGAAAAAACTCCATGGAAAAAGTTCCCTCAAAAAAGGTAAAAACTTAGAATGTTTAGACTACATCCAAAAAACATCAAGGTCATTGCTCTATATGATGGAGATTATTCAGTGGGATCTAAAGTTACTTTGTGTACATAACATGTGCCAATTTTCAACCATCAAATTATCCAAAAAATGATAAGGTAGAAAGAGATTAATAAATCACATTTTTGACTTTTTTTTTTATTATTATTATGGGTAAATCGATTAACAAAGTAAATATTGGAGAAATCATAATCTCACACTGTTTAAATATTTTTGAATGCATAAAAATCTCTAAACACCCATAAAATTAATCTCAACCACTAAAATATACCATTTCAACTACTAAAATCTACCATTAAAATTAATTTCAACCACCCATAAAAATATAAACACCCATAAAATTGATTTCAACCACTAAAATCTACCATTTTCTAAATTTCTTAGAAATTTTAAGCAAAACTACCTTAAGAAAAAAATCGTAAAATCGTTACGTTTTCTAAATTTCTTAGAAATTTTTAGCAAAACTATTAAAAAAATAAATCGTTACATTATAATAACGTCACGAGAATTACATAGAACAATATGCAAAGTCCAACATCAGTTATAATAACGTCACGAGAATTGCATAGAGCAATATGCAAAGTCCAATGTCACGAGAATGACATAGATCAGTCATGCAAAGTCCAGTGTGACAATGTAGGTCTAAGCTATTTAATGCTTAATGCTAGGTCACGATGTGAGTCTAATTTATTTAACGCTAGGTTAAAATGTGGGTCTAAGCTAGTTAAATTAACTACCTCGACTTATTGGTTAAATTGGGGAGACAAATGTTAAGAAAAATAATTACATTTTTATATAACTAGTCAATTAGTTAGTTTACTATTATAAGAGTTGGTAACTCTATAACTTATTGTAATCATATTGTGTAATTACGTCAAAAGGCGTACACCTATTGACAATGGGCACAATTAATGATCTTTTAACCTTATTTAACCTTAAACCCTAATCTGATGGCTATGCATTGAAGATGCTGGCATATTCTTAGTCTTCCTCCAAAATCAATGGGTGAGATTTATTGTTCATAACTTTCTTGCATTTATCAAGGCATCCGTTAACATGTTTACTTTTTAACATTTACCTAACCACATTAAAAAATTACTGTAAGCATATGTAATTGCAACGTTTAAATGATTAAGTAAAATTAAACCATCATCTGTAGTGGAATACTTCTTGTAACTTTCCAATTCTGATCATTTCGATGCCATTTCTATAACTTAGAAAGAGGGTTGGATGCCGGAGGGTTGGATGCCGCGTACTCAATGCAATTAACCCGAAACCTTGACAAACGCAGGAGAGAAATTATATAGTCTTTCGACGTTTATCAGTCATAAATTATATATGACTATGCTAGTTGTACATATTCATATTAATAGAATACACATCAATAGTATAGCGTGTTGCATCAATTTTGTTTCTACTTAATCTTTTCATGGTATTAGAGCTGATTTGAGCCTCACTCCATCACTGGAGGGCCCAAAAACCCGGGGTATGTAGATTGTGAAAACCAGAGCCTCAGAAGGTCTTAGATAGTTAAGACAATGATCAAAAGAGGTACCTCCAAGATAGTAGAGCCATTGTTCATTGTACTACAAGAGAGCAGAGCCGTCGTTCGCAGGATTTTGAGCCGTCATTCGTTGGATTTTGAGATGCCCCTATTGGATAGAAAACGTGCCTGTGAAAGGAGGGAGTAAGAAACATCCGAGAGCAAGTTGAAAAATACACGTGCAAGACGAGAGCAAGTCAAGGCGTCCTCTGTGCTAGGAAAGTCATAACAGAGAAAGCCGTAACCTACAAGCAAGAAAGTCTAAACGTTTGGTAAGAAGTCGCCCGAAGTCGTCCTCCCATTTCAGTCGTATATTTTTCAATATATATATTTCAGTTGAATATATTTTGGAATAGCTTCCCATCGCACATATAGTTAAATATATTTGTTGACAAACACATTTAAGTGGAATCACATTTCAATGGTATATATATTAGAATAACCACATTAAAGGTGGAGAGAAGTGAGTTTTAATTTTAAAGGATTATTATTGATGTAAGAAGCGGTTAAGAAGAAGCTTCAATATCTAATGGGAAAGAAATGTTTCCACGAATATGGAAAAGAAAGTGTTGGATGAAAATAGTTTACAAATATGAGATTGTATTTTTTTTTGTAATAATGAAAAAATTGTTTAGAAATATTGTTAATGGTTTCAAAGTGTTACTATTATTATTATTATTATTGTTGATAATATTTGTATTGATATTCGCAACCTTAATATGAAGGTGTTGTTATTATGTTAGAATTAGATACTCTAACAAATGAAAGGAGAATATGGAAATCCAAGACGAAGGTAAATTCAAGAGGAAAACACATGGTGATTAAATTTATTTGGGCATTTATTAAGAAAATTGCAAGGCCAATAGAGAGGATAGATGAAGAAGAGTGGCCATGGAGCGAAAATCAAAGATAAAGGCTTCGATGGAGAAGAAGTCGCAAGACAAAAGTATTGTCTCTTCTATTGTTGAAGAGAAAGTATCATTGACGTTGAGCCATTTTATGGACAACAATTTCTCATTATTGAGCAGTAAAAACTACATGCAGGAAACCTCACCCCAAGAAAGAAAGAAAATCGAAAAGCCGCAAAGAAGAAATATGGGCAGAGACATAAAGAAAAAGTGAAGAAGAGAATGCATCAAAATACAACTAAATTTTGGTAATGAAGAAATATAAGAAGAAATTAATTGTTGTAATCTGAGGGGTGCATGCCAGAGTAGACATTCCAGTAAGTTTTGTTTTCTAAGTTTTTTTTCTTCGAGTTGTAAGATGTTGTAAAACTTGCCATAGGAAAGTTGTATTACCCAAATGTTCTGTAAGCCCTGAGTCATGCCTACATAGGTCAGTGTGTGATCATGTAGCATGTATCCTTGGTTTTAAGTAGCCTGAACAGTTGGACATGGGAGAGATTATACATCAAGTTGTGGAATAAACCACTGGGTAGGTACGAGGGTGTTAGTAGGTGTACTTGTATCTAAGATTGATTTTGAATCGGGTAATTTCAATCTTCGATTAACAAGAGGGGAATATGAGATAGATTATTCTAGTTGGTTGGGACCAAGTTATGTTTAAGGGGGAGTGTCAAGTTATCATTAAGGATGGAAAGCTGGTGATATTGATATTTTTTCTCGAATGTAAATAAGGGGGAGTGTTAAGGAAAATAATTACATCCTTACATAACTAGTTAATTAATTAATTTACCATTACAAGAGTTGGTAACTACGTAACTTCTTGTAACCATATTTTGTAAATGTACATGCTCATATTAATAAAATACACATCAATAGTGTAGCGTGTTGCATCAATTTTGTCTCTACTTGATATTTTCAATGAGCTCTTCATAAATGTAAGTTACATTTCTTAGAGTTTGGCGAGGACCATTGTAATTTAATTTATTCGCACAATTGGGTAGACGAGTTATACTAGCAACACCAATCATCGTCGTTGTAGAGAAATTTAATGATAAAGTGTATACAGTGGGAATTAAAGTTACTTTACATCCAACTATGTACATGACAGTGTGCAAAGCATGGCATGTGCACCCAAAGAAGTCTAATTAAGACTTCTATAGGTTCTAACATACTATAGTTTCACGTTGATTCCTCCTCCAACAAAAACTCCATTCGGTGAACCCACACAATTGTTTATTTAATGCCATTCATTGTGCATCATCATTCCATTCCATGGGAACCATTATGCATTGTCTATCATCATTCCATCCCATGACATGTTATTCCATTTYATRTCATATTGYTCATTTATTATTTATTATGAATACACATCAATAATGTAGTGTGTTGCATCAATTTTGTCTCTTCTTAATCTTTTCATGGTATTAGAGTGGGCTTGGGCCTCACTCCATCACTAGAGGAACCAGGAACCCAGAGTATGTAGATTGTGAGAACCAGAGCCTCAGAAGGTCGTTGATAGTCAAGACAACGATCAAAATAGGTACCTCCAAGAGAGTAGAGATGTTGTTCATTGTACCACCAAGACAGCAGAGCCGTCCTTCGCTAGATTTTGAGTCATCATTCGTTGGATTTTGAGATGCCCCCATTGGATAGAAAACGTACCTATGAAAGGCAGGAGTAAGAAACATCCGAGAGAAAGTTGAAAAACACTTGTGCAAGATGAGAAAAATTCAATGCATCCTATGTTCTAGGCAAGTCATAATAGAGCACGTTGTAACCTACAAGCAAGAAAGTCTAAATGTTTGGTAAGAAGTCACTCGAACTTGTCCTCCCATTTAAGTTGTATATTTTTCAGCATATATATTTCAGTTGAATATATATTGGAATAGTCGCCCAACACACATATAGTTGAATATATTTGTTGACAAACACATTTAACTGGAATCACATTTCAGTGGTATATATATATTGGAATCGCTGCATTAAAGGTGGAGAGAAGTGAGTTATAATTTTAAAGGATTATTATTGATGTAAGAAGCGATGAAGAAGAAGCTTCAATCTTTAATGGGAAAGAAGTATTTCCACAAAGATGGAAAATAAAGTGTTTGATGAAATTGGTTCACAAACCTTTCTAATTGTGAGATGATGAGATTTTATCTTTTTTGTAATAATGAAAAATTGTTTAGAAATATTGTTAATGGTTTGGAAGTGTTACTAAAGTATTTGGAATTAGTATTGATAATATTTGTATTGAGATTTGTGACCTCAATATGAAGGTGAATATGAAGGTGTTGTTATTCTGTTAAAATTACCTACTCTAACAAACGATAAGAGAATATGGAAAACCAAGAAGAAGGTAAATTCAAGAGGAAAACCCATGGTGAAGAGATTTATTTTGGCATTTATTAAGAAAATTGCAAGGCCAACAAAGCCGATTGATGAAGAAGAGTCTCCATGGAGCAAAAATCAAAGATCTAGGATTCCAAGGAGAAGAAGCCACATGACAAAATTATTGCCTCTTCTATTGTTGAAGAGAAAGTATCATTGACATTGAGCCATTTTATGGACAACGTTTTTTCATTAATCAACAGTAAAAACTAAATGCAGAAAACATCACCTAGAGAAAGAAAGAAAACCAAAATGCTACGAAGAAGAAAGATGGGCAGAGACATAATGAAAAAGTGGAAAAGAGTGTGAAACAAAATACAAATAATTTTTTGGAAAAGAGAGTGAAACAAAATACAGATAAATTTTTGTAATGAAGAAATATAAAAAGAAATGAATTGTTGTAATTTGAGGGGTACATGCCTGAGTAGACATTCCAGTAAGTTTTTTGGTCTAAGTTTTTTTCTCCCATTTGTAAGAATTTGTAAGCCTTTCCATATGCAAGTTTTATTCCCCAAATGTTTTGTAAGCCCAGAGTCAGGCCTACATAGGTTAGTGTGTGATCATGTAGCATGTATCCCTCGTTTCGAGGAGCCTGAAGCACTAGCTATGGGAGATATTATATATCAAGTTGTGGAATCAACCACTGGGTAGGTACGAGGGTGTTAGTAGGTGTACTTTTATCTAATATTGATTTTGAATCGGAGAATTTCAATCTTCGATTAACAAGAGGGGAATGTGAGATAGATTAATCTCAGAGTTGGTTGGGACCAAGTTATGTTTAAGGGGGAGTGTCAAGTTATGATTAAGGATGGGACGTTGGTGATATTGATAGTTTTTCCCGGATGTAATTAAGGGGGAGTGTTAAGAAAAATAATTACATCCTTACATAACTAGTTAATTAGTTAATTTACTGTTACAAGAGTTGGTAACTCTGTAACTTCTTGTAACCATGTTGTGTAACTGTATATGTTCATATTAATAGAATACACATCAATAGTGTAGTGTGTTGCATCAATTTTGTCTCTACTTAACATTTTCAATGAGTTCTTCATAAAGTTTAGTTAACATTTCTCAGAATTTGGCGAGGACCGTTGTAAATTAATTTATTTGCGCAATTGGGGAGAAGCGTTAGACTAGTCGTTGTAAAGAAATTTAATGATGGAGTGTATACAGTGGGAACCAAATTTACTTTACATCAATCTGTGTACATGACAACGTGCAAAGCATGGAATGTGCACCCAGAGCAGTCTAATTAAGACTTCTATAGGTTCTGACATACTATAGTTTGATGTTGATTCCTCCTCCAACAAAACTTCCATTCAGTGAACCCACACAATTGTCTATTTAATGCCATTCATTGTGCATCATCATTCCATTCCATGGGAACCATTATCCATTGTCTATCATCATTCCATCCCATGCCATGTTATTCCATTTCATGTCATATCATTCATTTGTTATTTATTATGAATTAAAATTTGAAATTTGAATTTCAATGGTTGTATTTTAAATAGGCAATAGACTCATTTCGGAAAATAATAGTCACGTAGATTTATGGTTCTAGATGGTAGAAGATATGCATCTATATGTTGTGCTTAGAATCATCATGTTTAATAATATATTGTTGATTTCTTTTCACAATGAGTGATCAAATTTGAAGGGTTGGTCTTAATTTAAGTTGGAAGGGTATATAGTCATCCAACCCTTCAAGGATGAAAAAAAAAATGTACTTCAATTAACAAGTGTACATTAAGTAAACTCATCATAAAAAAATGCAAAAATAAAATATTATCCTTCCAAATCTTTACAATCTTAAAAATTTAAAGAATGATTACATAAAAATTATAAAATTTTAATAGAACTTCATAAAAAATAAATTTCTCTTTAGAATTCATAATATCCATAAAATTATTGCTATTTTACATCAATGAACATATTTTAATAAAAATAATAAGTAAACATATTATTCTTCCATTCATTTGATATTCTTCAAAAGTATTAGAGTGTACATCATTGAAAACATAAATCTATTTTCTCAACAGAAGACACTTTCTAGATTTCATTTGTTTCACTACCTCATTTAGAGCATGAGGTGCACTAAGAGAGAGAAACAGTAACATATCCAGTGTCACCAATGAAATTCTTGATCTATCATCATTGCAATATAAGCTTTATTGTTCATGTCAAACATGGAGCTAATATATTTCAAAAGTATTAAAATAATTTCTCAAAAATCACTCATAATGCAAATAGTATAATCAATTCATAGCTTGATCAATTACAACAACATTTTGAAACCCACAACTTAGATAAAAACAAAATGTACGATATGATATTCCTATGCAAATTAGAAGACAATGCATATTCAAAGTATTGTCAAGAGGCTAGATTGTGGTATCCAAAATTTTATGTACATGCCCAAACAAATAAGTGTATTCCAAAATAAATGTAGGTCTAATAAGATAGGTAGGAGGTTTGAATATTGAGAAATATCTAAGGCCAGCAAGCTCTATATACCATACACAAATAGAATTCCAGACCATGTTAAGTGATAACAAAACATGAATGGGTTAATGGATTCCATTCAAAATCAAATAAACCAACAAGAATTCATATCTAATGTATGGAAGTGATTTTGGGAAAATACCCTATAGTAGTTGGTTATAGTGCAGTACCAATGACTGTATAGAAACAAATTCACACAAAGAACATGTAGCAGAGATATGATAATTGATTTCAAAATAAATAACTAACTACTCTGCAGAAAAAAAATATTGCCTCACCCAGAGTCCAATAGTTGATGTCATTCCCGACTATCGTAGTTTGTTTGCTTCTTTACAACAATTTTTTTAATACCTTCAAGAACCTTAAATATGAAAGCCTATATAAATTCTTAGTTATACTAATAAATACATGTTATTCTAATTAAATATATCAGCAAATTATCGACAACTAGTATTTTACAAAATATATGCAAAAATATTGCAATACAAACATTACAAAGACAACATATTTTGAAGAGTTTCTATTTTATTAAGCAGTTAAAGTGGTTACAACTTTATACCTGACCTATGCAATGCTTCCCTTTCAACAGATATCCTAGCTTCCTCCACCCTTGTTCCTTCTATACAAGATGGTATTGACGTTAGATCAACCACGAGCCCAAAGAGTTTATAAGGGGAAACTCTTGGCAAGATAAGTTGGTTAATCGAAAAAGAGGGCTAGAAACAAGGGTTTCCAGGTCAAACCAGTGACAACAGGGACATATAGGGGTTTACTAAATTGACAAGGTTAGACAGATAGAGGTTTTCTTAATGTGTGCAAAGAATGATTACTTGACATTACCTTTCTCCTTGAAAAAATGCTCGTTTTATGTGGTCAATAGTTGGTTAGAGACATTTGAGTATGGGAAAAAAAGTTAGGAAGTTAATCGATCCTGTAACTCATCATTAATTAGGAATAATTATATTTTTAAGCATTTTTTGACATGAGAGTACCATAATTGTGAGGGCACATACATCTTCTGGAATACTAAAAAGCGCGAGTAGTGGAATGCAATGCAGTACTACATCTTAACATGCAAATATGGGAGTCTCGTGGGTGAAAATACAAAAAACTATATTGCAAAGAACATGAGGTATTTGACACAATGTCATGGTAGGACTAATAGGACTCCCAAGCCTAAGAGAATTTCAGCATGGGCACAAAAAGACAAATTAGATGATAAACTAAGATGCTTGTGATGATAGGCTCTACCATGAACTGAACAACACTTTATTTGGCTGGAAAGGCTTCTGTCGCCAATACGTGGGGTTGACCCTAAGGCATAGGTGTAATTGGTCACTGATAATGAAAAATGCAAGGTGGAAGATGATCCTATCCTATATTCTAGTGACAAAAACATTACCTCAATGAGTCGTAATAATAGACTTAGCGGGTACAAAGATATTATTCTCATCACTTTCCCTACAAAATCTAAACTCAAATGGAATTTTTTGTTGAAATACTAAGAGGGGGTGATGAATCAGTATTACCCCTTTTTAAACAATTAGTAATTACTATGTTATTTTATTAATGATCACAATAGATCATCAATGGACTTGTATTTAAAATCAATTATATAAATACAATTAACAAGAATTACAAGGCTTTATAAAGAGTAGTTTCATATTGTGAAGTACACCAATCCTCTTTAGAGAAACAACTCTTGGAGAAACAAATCTCCTTCTTTAGGGCACCAACTCCCTTTTCTTTAGGGCACCAAACCTAGGAAGCACCAACTCCCTTGTTTTTTATGGCACCAATCCTAGGAAGCACCAACTCCCTTGTTTTCACACTTTACTTAGTAAAGGATACACTACTACATTGGGTGGAAATTACGACGAAATATTACGACGGTTTAAAATTTTATTGTAATTTTTTTTCTTTTTTTGGACTAAATTTATTGTTTGTTTTTGGGGTCCAACTGTTAGTCTCTCTAGTGACCAATATTCCACGTTGGTCGTTATAGCGACTAACTTTCGTCGCTAGAGAGACCAACCATGAGTTAGTCGCTATAGCGACTAACTTTAGTCATTATAACAACCAACTATGGCACGTGTGAGAATCAAACGGTCATTGACTTATTGTTTGGTCAATTTGACCAAATTCGTCGGAAGACCGACTAAATCAATCCTATATATATCTCAGTTACGAAAAATTTGATATAGTTGCGACAATCATTCGGGTGTTCTGATGCAATGGTGTTCTGTTTTTTTATGAAATATTGATTTCAATTCTCTTTCAAGAAGAGAAACATTGAATTGATCAGACTCTACATAGATGAGATTTTGAAGGTCAGTACTTAAAAAATTTCTGTGTGATTTAATAATTTGGTGGTATTGAACTATTTTAGGGTTTATTTTCACTCCCTAAATCATATTTTGTGGTTTATTTTAACTCCTTAGAAATATTTTATGGTTTATCTTTCTAAACCTCAAAGGTCTCAGGCTTTATAGCCTTTACATCACAATTTCAAGATCCTATAAAAATGGATCTGAAAATAACTAAAACTGGATATAATAAAAAAAGGATATGACAAGTAAGATCACTGTAGGTCAAATTTACCCTCTTAGCATTAATTGGCAGTCTGCAGGTGAAGATCATGGAGTTCGAGATCTCTATTTGATAGTTGGACATTTTCTGTCAAAAATAGAAATGCCATTTGGCTTCCTTATTTTGCCATATGTCTTCAAAACTTAATGAGGAGGATGATTTAACTTCTAATAATTATTATCTTTAATTTGATACCATTCCCACATGTTCTGGAACTCGAAAAACATGATCTGGGCGGAAAGAATTAAATTCTGGAATCTTCAGCACATTCGGTGGCTCATTGGTCTTGCGTTTTTCCCTTTAGCCGCTGAAAGTCAGAGCATTCAGTGGCTCACTACATTGTCAAATTTTCCACTTAGCCGTCGAAAACCCTAAAATAAACTTAGGTTTAATTTAAGAAGAAAATCAATTTATACTTTGAAATACCGTCTTTAAGAGCTTGCCTCTAAGCCTTTAAATCTGAAGAAATTGAAAATGATTCTTCTTCTTAATTCTCGTCTTATCATGTGATTTGGAAATCATTAGCAAGTTATTTTTTATCGCTAACATAGTGTATTGTTTATCATTACCATGCCAAGGAATTGCTTGCCAACGTTGATTGGTTGTCTTCAAATTAATTTTCTTTACATCATTTTTTATGAGAATTAAAGTTGCCTTTACGCTTCTTATGCCATGATTTATTTTTCTCCCCAAACTCTTTCTTGCACTTCTATCAATTTTGTTCCTCAATTTTGACAACATAATAGTAGGTGGATCGCAACAAAGAGATTATTATAAGATTCATTTATGTTTGGATGTTTATGTGTAGGTCAATGTCTTGTTTTAGAACCAATTGTCATTTAGATTCCCAAATAGCCAGTGTTGTATGTTGGATATGAAATGCATTGGTTTCATGCTTTGTTCTTTATTTTTTCTAGCTGATTTTAGGTTTCATGCTTTGTCCCTTATTTTTTCTGAACATGCTCTATAATTCTCATTACAAATATCTAAATATATACCAAATTATTTGAATAGAGTTGTATATTGTACTTATAATGTTTCAATGGATTTGTTGTAATAGGTAATTACAATGTCAACTCCAGATGAGAAAAGAGAGCTTGTTATGTTAAAGCAGCAAATGGTGATTCATGGTGATGGGAAACATTATTGCCCTTGTTGTGAATGCAAGGGTTTTAATGGAAGAAGACTACCTTTAAAAATAGTTGAAAAACATTTTAGGGAGAATGGGCATGTTGAAGGAGGCAATGAATATCGTCCCATGGTAAGTAATTAGTTACTATAGATCTTTAAGGGTATTATACATTAATTTATTTTTTTTTAATTTATCTTTCAAAATAATATTTGTGATATACTCTACCTGTATTTTATTGCCTATATTGTTCTTATTAAAGAAAAATCATCTTAAGAATGTGATGTTGCCTAGTAGGAGACGTTTTCATAGAGATAATACTGAAGAACAAGCTGAACTTAATCGTGTGGATAATGATGATCACGTTATTCCTATGGAAAATGATGATATTAATAATACAGTTAATGATGATGGGACAAATAGATTGATCCAAGACATTTTTAATGCTCCAATGGATGATGATGTCAACTTAGAGGAGGACAACTTGCAGGATGATAATGATGACAATGATGAGGACAATGAAGATTAATATATTTTGGATAAACTTATCCTTCAAAATGCCACTGAATCCCTAATATATGAAGGCACAAAAAAAGTGTTCTCTCTATTGTAATTTTGTTGGTCAACTTAAAGGTATCAAATGGTTTGTCAAACACGTGTGACACAGATCCTAAGGTAAGAAACATAATTTTATAGTTTTATGCAATTTTCAACTTTTATTTTATTTTATTTTCAGTGTCAATTGATGTCTAAATTAAGGATGCAATATTTATAATGATTAATATAATTTTCAGTATTGATTTTGTTTTTGTATATTGTTGTTGTAGGTTGATAGGTGAATATTTCTTACCATCACCAAATAAGTTACCTCGCACATACCGAGAATTATCTGCCATTCTGAAATAAATTGGAATGGAATATCAGGCTATTGATGCATGCCCCAATGATCACATCATATATTATGGACAATATGCATCTGAATCGAATTGCCCGCAATGTCAAATAAGTAGATATCGAACTGATCAGTTAACAAAAAATGTGCCCCACAAGGTTCTTCATTATATTCCCATAATTCCACGCCTGCAACGACTATTTAGATGTCGGAACATAGAATAGTTTATGGATTACCATGCACATAATAGAAGTGAAGATGATGTTCTTTGAATTCCTGTAGATGGTTCTTTATATAAAAATATCGAAGAAAGATGGCCAATTTTTAAAGAAGAACCTCGTAATGTTAGGATTCCATTGGCAGCTGATGGTGTAAATCCATTTGGTGAGATCAGGTCTATCTACTCGATGTGATCTATTTTTTTTATAAACAATAACCTTCCTCCTTGAATGTCAATAAAGAGAGAGAACACAATGTTGGCAATGATTGTTCCAGGTATATTTTTATAACAATATTGTTTTTTTAATGTTTAACATTTCATTTGTCTTGTTCATTGCACAATTTCATATATGTATACAAGGTGTAGTAATTATGTGTATTTTTTAACCATTTAGGTAAGTACCAAGTGAAAGATATGAATGTATATATTGAGCCTCTTGTCGATGAGTTGTTAAAGTTATGGGACGACATCACTATGTACGACATATCTAGACCAATAGGTCAAAGAGGATTTCAATTCCATGGGATTCTTACATGGACAATTCATGATGCACCGAGACTAACACATTTTTGTGGTATGTAACCCACTATTTCACTTAAATAAGTTAGATGTTGATGATATTATAATGTTTTTTTTTAAATAATTGCTTGTTATATAACTAATGCTTCCATTGATGCGTATCTTCTAGGTCTTCAAACAAAGGGTAAATTTTCATGTCTAGTTTGTGGTCCTAGGATGAGATCTCTTTGTTCAAGAAGTTTAGGAAATGAGGTGTTTGATGAATATAGGCACTTTATCCCTAAGAACCATAGGTATCGAAATACCAATAAACATATTTTCAATGGGAAAGAGGAGAGTGGGATAAAACCATGAAGAATGACACCACACCTATGGAAGTTGGAATATAACAGATAAAATCGTCAATGTAAGTCAATCTTCATCATCGTATGCAATATATTACATTTTTTAATTGTGTTGAATTCTCATGTGTCTACTGTGTATAATCTAACAATTGTTGTGTTAATTTCATTTATGTAACATATAATTGGTCTTCAAGGCATTGATCTGCTTCCATGAGGAATGAAAAGTTTCCCCAAACAATTCAGTAGGTTGCCCTACTATGAGCAACTAGAAATAACTCGTTTGTTCGACACAATGCATATCGGGAAGAACATAACAGAAATGTTGTGGAGAGTCTTAGATGGAAGGCGTGACAAAGAAAAAATTTCTAAAATTTGTAGTGACATTCAAGAATCCAATCATGCAATGATAAATATTATTGATTTAAATAGGACTAATGGAGTCGATCGAAATAGCCTCCCATGGTTATTTAAAGAAGATGAAAGAAATGTTGTAAAAGCGCTCATTTGAAAAATTAGATTTCCAACAGGATTTGATTCAAACATCAAGAATATATTAACAAGGAAAGGTGAATTTGGTGGGTTAAAAACTCATGACTGGCATACCTTCATCAAGGTAATTTATTTCGTATATTTGTTATGTATTGGTAAGAATCGATGTAATATTTTTAAATTTTGTAAATATATTGTTAATATGCAATCGGAAATTTATTAATGTACCATTGTTTTGTTACAGTATGTGCTACCTCTATCTTTACCTGACAGCTTTGACAACAACATAAAACAAGTTATATATGACCTTGGAAAATACATGAGGTAAATAATGACAGATGAATTGCATATTATTATTTATATGTAATAAAAATGTTGTAGAAGTTGTTGATGACATGTGTTTTACTTGTAATATTCATGTATGCAATATTGTCTTTGTTGAAACCTATTTTGTTCTCATAACATTTGTAGGTGGCTATCATCTAAATAAATCAATAAGGAAGATATAAAATATTGGAAGAGAGAAATTCCTCGTTTAATGTGTGCAATGCAAAAGTATCTACCTCCAACATTTTTCAATGCGCAAGAACACTACCTCATACACCAGGCCCAGGAGATTGAATTGTGTGGACTTGTACACACAAGGTCAATGTGGATGGTGGAGAGACACTTGAAGTTATTGAAGGCTTTAGTTAGACAAAGAGCACGTCTTGAGGGTTCTATGGTGGAGGGGTATAAGGTATTTCAAATGTTAGTGTATATTAGCGATTATCTTCCTGATTTAGGGAGGAAAATTAATATGCATTGCATTTGGGGTGTCAATAACATCAAAATATCTGAAGTGGAGGTCTTGGTCGGGAATGGTAAAATGAGGAAAGTAAAGGTATTATATTATTTGATTTTTATCTATATTGTATTTCTTCAATTTATATTATACCTCCATCAATTAGTATTATTCATTATTCTTACTAATTTATATTTTTTTTATTGCAGTTGGAAAGTGTGTGGGATACACTACATTTATACATTGCTAACAATCTTGATTGGATGAATCTATCGATAGAACATTGTGAACAACATGATGGTAGGTTATCATGGTAAGGGGTGGCTACATTAATTAAAATATCTCATCGTAATCAAGATCACAATCTTACGTAGAGGGACATTGATTTAGCATATGGTTTAAAAGATAAACAGGTAAGCATATAAAATTTTACCCGCACTTTCTGTTATTATACAAAATGTTAATGTATTGTTTTTTAATATTTATTAAGTTTAAATATGTTTATTAATTATTAATTTATTTTGTACTTGTCGGGAATATTGCAGTTGAAGCACCACAAAGCTATGTGGTATAATGGTCGAAAATTTTGCGTCAAAAGGGTGGATGACATGAAGAAAACCATAGATTCAGGGATAACTGTAGTGTTTCAAGTCACTAATGTTTCTTATAGAAGTGACAAACATCCAAGACTAATAGAAAATAGATACTATGGATATTTGGATGATATAATCGAGTGTGACCTCAAATCCTTTAGGATAATTCTGTTTGAGGTCAAATGGTATCGTTTACGAATAAATGAACGTGATCCTGAAAGAACTATTATGCAACATGGCAATGGTTTTGCCATGGTTAATACAAGGACATTTGAGTCGGGTATAGAAATTTATGTTCTTCCCAGCCAATGTGAGAAGGCATTCTATTGCGAGGTTCCCGGTAAACCAGGTTGGTCGTTTGTTATTAGATATGATCCAAGAGGAAGGCCTGTAAAGTATAATGTACCGGAAGAAGATGATATTCAAGAATTAAAAGGTGATACATAGGAACATGAGGAGGTAGACTGTGTATCGTCAGATGATGAAGTCGAAGAAGTTGATCGACCATATAATGTAGATGATAATGTTCTCAATGACACTATATTTGATGATGATATGATCAAAAATTATGACAGTACTAATGATGATGTTGATATGGTCAATCCATTCGACGATGATTCTGAAATACCAGATGATGATACATAATATGATGAGTTGTATGAAGAAGAATATCAATGATATTCCTACATGTGGTGAGTGATTTGTACTATAGATTTCTTATGTTTTTTTTCTTTCATGTAATCTTA
>JASDQU010817285.1:0-10635 GCA_032191745.1 Picea mariana
TATTATTAGGCCAACCACTATCACATATACATTTTCCCATTATACGTACATTGAACCCCATACAGGCCTCGCTTGTGGTCATATCATATACATTCAACCCCATATATTCCCCCTTTGGGGTTGATGCAGGAGCATCCCTCACGACAAGCAAAACCAACGTGGAAGCAGAAGACAGCTGGAAGACGTCCAGCGCAAGTTTTTGAATTTTTAAATTTTTCCCTTGAAGTTGATGCACTGAATATAAATGAGATCATTTAATTTAGGCACCTTGGAAAGAATGTAATCAGACCTCGAGCCATACGCTCTCGTCTGAAGATAGACAGTGGCATTTATAGTGCAGGTAGATAGAATTGAATTCTTAAATTAGATAGTTCTAGAAGGAGGGGGGAAAACCGAATATAGACACCCTCATTTGTATCATTGTAAGTTAGTTCATTAAGTAGCAAAGGAGGAAGAAGATTCTAGAGCATAGGAGAATAGCAGATATTGTAAAGAACACCCATGTATAGATTTTGAATTAATAGAAGGAATTAATTCAGACTCATGGTTGTTGTGTTATTCTCTGTGTATGTGTATTGAATACTCTGCTTATGAATATTACTTCCTGTTATGCATTTGTTATTAGTCCATGTGTATGATTTCATGCGTAAGATTGAAATCTGAGAGGGAGTGCAGTTGAAGTCGTCTGCAAAGGGTGCGTTGACAGAAAGCTCAAAGAGAGATAGTTTTTGTTCTCATTCATCGCGAAGGTGTAGCTAGGCTCAGAGCCGTGCAAGGAGTGCGCAGGCTAAGGGAGGAAGTCTCAGACAGTATCTGAGCAGAAAACTTTGAGAGACTGTTGCTGCAGGTGTGCGNCAGAGTCAAGAGAACTTCAACACCTAGACGTGCTTGGAAATTTTCCGCAAGGAGTGCGCGCAAGGGTTCTTTCTAAATACAGAAGTTGTGGAAAATCTCAGGAAGGATAGACCTCTGAGTCACTGAAGATCAACGTAGATAAGTGTAACTTGAAGTCAGGAAGAAGCATCGCAGGTTAGCGAAAAAGGCGAAGGAATCTCATGGAGAGATACTCTCTTTCATTCCAAGGATTAACCAAGGAAGAACAGATGGTCGAAATCTTCTGAAGAGATTTCGCGAAGTTCCGAGGATCGTTAGATCTTATAGAGGTGCAAGGAGGTTACGGTGAGAAGATTCTGAAGGGTTGGAAGCTCAGGAGAGGTAGGGTCGTTGATTCCGAGTCATAGGAGCCGTAGGATCTACATGTGGTATCGTGTATCGGAGACTCGGGAGTTGAAGCCCCAAAGGTTGTGCAGCCAGATCCGCGAGATTGCGAGATGCGATAAGATCAGTGTCGTTCGTTGTGGAGGACGCGTGTCAGGGGATTCTCTCATCTCGCGAACTCGGACATTGGAGGACCGAAAGGGAATCCCCTTTAACTTCGCGAGTGGCAAGGTGGCGAGGAGGCTGTGAGCCGTCCATCTGAGGGGACAAGTGGCGAGAGATCAAGAGATCTCGCGAACTCAGGAGTTCGCCGGGTGAAAGCTCAAGGATTGGGTATTCAGAGTCGCGAGGCACGAGGACGCGAGGCGACGAAGGAGCGAGAAGATCGCAGTCGTTCATCTGAGGAGGACAGGTGGCGAGAGATCGAGGGATCTCGCAAACTCGGGAGTTCGCAGGTTGAGAGTCCGAACATTCGGTACTCCAAGTCGCGAGGTTGCGAGGTGGCGAGAGAAGGACAACCGTTGGATCCAGAGTACAGGAGGACCGTTGGATCTGCGCGAGGGATCGTGTCTCGAGACCTCGCAAGAAAAGGTCCGAGAGGTTGGCCACGGGAACCGCGAGGTCGCGAGAAAGCGATATACCGACAATTGGAGTAGCGTGGGCCATAGTGGAGCACGAGTGGAGTACAGGTGGCACAAAGGGATCATCTTGGGATCTCGCTGCGAGAAGTCCCGAAACATTGGCGTTAGGATTCGCGAGTTGTGAAGTACCGAGGAGCTGAGGTTCGTGTAAACGCCGAGTCGTAAAGTGTCAAGGAACCGAGATTCGTGTGGACGCGTGGCAGAACATAAGGTGGAATCGCACGGCCAACGAGTGGACACGCGTGGCCTGCAGACAGGAGTCAACACTCCGTTGAAATCTCGCATCTCGGGGACTCGTGGACCAGGAGGGTGAAACTGGACCGTTCAACCGACAAGGTCGCGAGGTCACGAGATTTCAAGGTCGCGAGAAGCGCTAACATTAAGCCTAGCCCACGGTTGCATGTGGAAGGAGCTATACCCATATTGTCAGATCGGGTATCGCAAGATTCGAAAGGAAAAGTTGGAGGCTTGAGTCACGAACTCGCGAGATAGTGAGATCTAGTCGATCTCCCGGGAACAAAGAGGAGACCTCGGGGAAGATTGTTGTGGGTGCAAATTTCCCGATAGGGAAATAGAAGAACCTTCGAGTTCTTCGGGCCGAGCAGAAGAAGGTCCTGTGAGAGCGGACGCGCCTGTGGTAGGGTGCGCATGTGCGTCAAGTGGTATCAGAGCTTAGAAAAGCTTTTTTGCTTTCTGTAGCGGAGAACAAGGAGAATACACCATGTCGCCAAGGAGAAGAGGTAGAGTATCACCCGATCCAGAGGAGGAAAGGGAATTGTCCCGAGAAAGAGGTAGGCCAGTACAGAATCCAGATGTGGAAAGAGGAATGTGAAATCTTCGTGCCAGAATGGAGGACATGGAGATAAGAGAAAGGCGAAGAGTTGATGCAGGAGATATCAGTGAATCCGAGGATGAAGGTGATGCTGGACGTGAAGAAGAAGAAATCCCAGCAGAAGATGCAGCCAATGAGCGTTTAATTAAGGCTATCGCTCGGATGAGTTCGAAAACAAAGGTGGACATTCCAGCTTATGAAGGGATTCTGGATGCAGAAGAGCTGCTAGACTGGATTAGAGCTCTTGACACTTATTTCAATTATGAAGATATCGAAGATGATAAGAAGGTCAGACATGCCGTCACAAGATTAAAAGGACATGCAGCATTTGTGGTGGGATGAACTGCAAGCTGACAGGCGTTGCCAAGGCAAGCAGAAGATTAAGAGCTGGGACAGGATGATTGCAAAGATGAAGGCAAAATTCATTCCCAGGAACTATCAAATTTCTTTGTTCAGGAGGATGCAGAACCTAAGACAGAGGTTGATGACAGTGAAAGAGTATACTGAGGAATTTTACAGATTGAATATCAAAGCAAGTCATCGCGAAAGTAATGACGAAAAGGTGGCCAGGTATATGAATGGCCTGAGGTATGAAATTCAGGATGAACTAAATTTGGCAACCATCCGAACGGTGGAGGATGCGTACCAATTGGCTCTGAAAGTGGAGGAGAAGTTGAGCCGCAAACAAAGTCAGAGGGGCAGAGGTAGGAGTCAGCCCAAAGGCAAATCGATTGCCCAAGACAAATACCAGAAGCCCAAAGATGACTGGAAGAAACCTCAGACTTAGACAGAAAGAGGTGGAACCTCACAGAGAAGGCCATATGCTGAGCAAAGAAAACAGCATACTGAGCAAAGAGGAGGATATGCTGATAATAATAGATTTCCTCATACCAGAGGTAGAGGAAGAGGAAGAGGTGGAGTAATCACATGCTTCACATGTGGAAAGAATGGGCACAGGTCATTTGAGTGTCCAGAGAAAAAGAAAGAAACTGGAGAAGCTCACATCACCGAGGCACAAAGGCGAGATGTTGAGGCAGAGTACGTTGAAGGCGGAAGATCACTGGTGATACGAAAAGTCTTTTTGATGCCAGAGAAGGAGATGGAGAATCCAGCGCAGAGGAACAATCTTTTTAGGACTGCGTGCAAGACCAAGGATAGAGTGTGCAAGGTCATCGTGGACAGTGGAAGCACCGATAATCTCGTTTCAACCGAGATGGTAGAAAAGATGGAGCTGGAGATAGTTAATCACCCACGTCCATACAAAGTTTCATGGCTACAGAAGGGACATCAGGTAAATGTCACTAAACAGTGCTTAGTTGACATCAAGATAGGAGGATATAATGATAAAATTTTATGTGATGTTATCCCGATGGATGTCTGTCATTTATTGCTGGGTAGACCATGGCAATATGATAGAAATGTAATTCATGATGGGAGGATGAATACATATACCCTGGAGAAGAATGGGAGGACTCATATGTTATGTCCAATTGAGGATAAAGAAGTGAAACCAGAAATGAGCAACAGAGTACTTCTCATCAGTGGGAAGGAACTTCTTACAGAAGTTAAGAAGAAGGAAGATCCACAATTCTTTGTGGTCAAAAAGCCGAGAATTTTTCTAACCAGCACAAGAGTGGATGATTTGCCAGAAGAAGTTCAGGAACTGCTGGAAGAGTTCGCTGATATTATAGTGGATGAACTACCTCATTCGTTGCCACCGATGAGGAGCTTGAGTCATCACATTGATCTGATACCAAGAGCTAGTTTGCCAAACAATGCCGCGTATAGATTGAAGCTGCAGGAGAATGAAGAAGTTAAAAGACAGGTCCAGGAGTTGTTGGACAAAGGCTTGGGCAGGGAAAGCTTGAGTCCATGTGTTGTTCCAACAGTACTCAGTCCGAAGAAAAATGGAGGCTGGAGGTTGTGCACTGATTCAAGGGCGATAAACAAGATAACTATCAGGTATGGATTCCCATTGCCAAGAATGGATGATTTGATGGATTGCCTAAGTGGGGCAAATTTTTTTTCAAAAATAGATTTGAAGAGTGGATATCATCAGATTCGTATGAGAGAAGGTGATGAGTGGAAAACAGATTCAAGACAAATGAAGGTTTGTATGAATGGCTTGTCATGCCGTTTGGTTTGACGAATGCACCAAGTACCTTTATGAGGTTGATGAATGAAGTCCTGAAGGAATTCATCGGGAATTTTGTCATCGTGTACCTGGATGACATATTGGTTTTCAGCAAGACAAAGGCTGAACACTTGAAGCATTTGGCTATTGTGATGAGGAAGCTACAACAGGAGAAGTTGTTGATTAATATGAAGAAGTCCTCATTTATGAAGACAGAACTCATTTATTTGGGTTTTGTTATTTCGGCGAATGAATTAAAGATGGATCCAAGTAAGGTGGAAGTAATTAAGAATTGGCCATCACCGAGAAATGTTTTCGAGGTGAGAAGTTTTCATGGTTTGGCTAGTTTCTACCGAAAATTCATCAGGAATTTTAGTGGAATTAGTGCAGCGATGATGGACACAGTGAAGAAATGACATATGTCTTTTCATTGGATAGCAGAGGCTGAGAAGAGCTTCAACCTGTTGAAGCGGAAGATCACAGAACAACCGGTGTTGGTGTTGCCGGATTTCCAAAAGACATTTCAGGTGAAATGTGATGCAAGCAGGTTTGCCATAGGAGCGGTCTTGAGTCAAGAAGATAGGCCGATTGCATATTTCAGCGAGAAGCTGAATGAGGCAAAAGAAAAGTATTCCACGTATGATAAAGAGTTCTATGCCATCATACAGGCATTGAAGAAATGGAGGCACTATCTGATTCCAAAGGAATTTGTTTTATATAGTGATAACCATGCACTACAATTTGTGACTCAACAAGAAAAGTTGAATCAGAGGCATGTTAAGTGGGTTGAATACATGCAAAATTTCACTTTTGGAATAAAGCATATTTCTGGTACTGCTAACAAAGTTGCTGATGCTTTGAGCAGGAAATGTTTGCTGTTGCAGGAGTTCAAAGTCAGGATGTTAGGCTTTGATGATCTTAAGAACATGTATGCAGATGATTCAGACTTTAAGGAAGCTTATAAGGCAGCTGAGAATCCAGTTCTCAGAGACAAAAGCCAGTGGATAGAGTACGTGATCCAGGACGGATTGCTATTCAAAGGAAATCAACTGTGTATTTCAAATTGCTCCATGAGGGAGAACTTGTTGAAAGAGAAGCACAGTGGTGGATTGGCCGGACATTTTGGCCAGGATAAGATGATTGCAAAGCTGAGCGAGTCATACTTTTGGCCAGGGATGCGGTCAGAAGTCAAGAAGTTTGTGGACAGATGTAGGATTTGCCAGCATTCAAAAGGAAGAAAGCAGAATGCAGGATTTTATCAACCATTACCCATACCTGAGAGGCCATGGGATGAAATTAGCATGGATTTTATATTGGGATTGCCGAAGACACAAAGAGGTGTTGATTCAATCTTTGTGGTGGTGGACAGGTTTTCAAAGATGGCGCATTTCATTCCATGCCAAAAGACCAGCGATGCGACTCACATCGCAAATTTGTTTTTCAAAGAGATCGTTCGACTTCATGGATTGCCGAAAAGCATAGTTTCGGACAGAGACACAAGATTCATAGGGCATTTTTGGAGAACATTATGGAAGAAGCTAGGAACTAATTTGATGTTTAGTTCTGCTTATCATCCTCAGACGGATGGACAAACAGAAGTGGTCAACAGAAGTCTGGGAGATTTACTTAGGAGCTTGGTGACAGAGCACCATAGCAGTTGGGATAGCATATTACCATAGGCAGAGTTTGCTTACAATGATTCAGTGAACAGGAGCACAGGAAAAAGTCCATTTCAGATTGTATATGGAAGGCAACCAAGAGGAGTTTCTGAATTGAGGGATTCAGAACAGACTGACACTAGTAGTGCTAGCGCAGGAGAATTCGCTGAAGCGATGAAAGAACTTCACAGTCAGGTGAAGGAGCGACTGTTGAAGTCAAGTCAGGAGTACAAGCGCAGAGCAGATTAGCATCGGAGACAGCTTCAATTTGAAGTTAGCGATCTAGTTCTGGCACATTTGAGGAAGGAAAGGTTCCCGAGAGGAACATACAACAAACTGAAAATGAAGAAAATTGGGCCATGCCGGATCTTGAAGAAAATGGGACAGAATGCTTATGAAATTGAGTTACTAGATGGCATCGGAATATCTCCGATATTTAATGTTTCGGATTTATATCCATATAAAGTTGATGAAGCAGGAGCAGAAAATGATGATCAACCAGAGATCCAGTGGCAGAAGCAGATGTCAATTGCAGAGGAGCCACAGATGGAGCAGATACTGAATAAAAGAGTGGGTAAGAAAACCAGAAGGAAAGAATATTTTGAATATTTGATCAAACGGAAGGGTCATCCAGTTGAAGATGCCAGCTGGAAGACTGAAGCAGGGATTCAGAAGCATGGACATACCGTGCAGGAGCTCATGTACAGGAGCCCATGCAAATTTTCAAGAAAGGGAGTATGATGCAGGAGCATCCCTCACGATAAGAAAAACCAACGTGGAAGTAGAAGACAGCTGGAAGACGTCCAGTGCAAGTTTTTGAATTTTTAATTTTTTCCCTTGAAGTTGATGCGCTGAATATAAATGAGATCATTTAATTTAGGCGCCTTGGAAAGAATGTAATCAGACCTCGAGCCATACGCTCTCGTCTGAAAATAGACAGAGGCATTTATAGTAGTAGTTGCAAGTAGATAGAATTGAATTCTTAGATTAGATAGTTCTAGAAGGAGGAGGGAAAACCGAATATAGACACCCTCATTTGTATCATTGTAATTTAGTTCATTAAGCAGCAGAGGAGGAAGAAGAGTCTAGAGCATAGGAGAATAGCAGATAGTTGTAAAGAACACCCATGTAATGATTTTGAATTAATAGAAGGAATTAATTCAGATTCATGGCTGTTGTGTTATTCTCTGTGTATGTGTATTGAATACTCTGCTTATGAATATTACTTCCTGTTATGCATTTGTTATTATGCCATGTGTATGATTTCATGCGTAAGATTGAAATCTGAGAGGAAGTAGAGTGAGTTACAATTGTTTCTCTTTTGAGCAAGGATTCCTGCAGGGAGTGCAGTTGAAGTCGTCCGCAAAGGGTGCTTTGACAGAAGGCTCAAAGAGAGATAGTTTTTGTTCTCATTCATCGCGAAGGTGCAGCTAGGCTCAGAGTCGTGCAAGGAGTGCGCAGGCTAAAGGAGGAAGTCTCAGACAGTATCTGAGCAGAAAACTTTGAGAGACTGTTGCTGCAGGTGTGCGCAGAGTCAAGAGAACTTCAAAACCTAGACGTGCTTGGAGATTTGCCGCAAGGAGTGCGCGCAAGGGTTCTTTCTATAGACAGAAGTTGTGGAAAAGCTCAGGAAGGATAGACCTCTGAGTCGCTGAAGATCAGCGTAGATAAGTGTAACTTGAAGTCAGGAAGAAGCGTCGCAGGTTGGCGAAAAAGGCGAAGGAATCTCGTGGAGAGATACTCTCTTTCATTCCATTGATTAACCAAGGAAGAACGGACGGTCGAAATCTTCTGAAGAGATTTCGCGAAGTTCCGAGGATCGTTAGATCTTATAGAGGTGCAAGGAGGTTACGGTGAGAAGATTTTGAAGGGTTGGAAGCTCAGGAGAGGTAGGGCCGTTGATTCCGAGTCGTAGGAGCCGTAGGATCTACACGTGGTATCGTGTATCGGAGACTCAGGAGTTGAAGCCCCAAAGGTTGTGCAGCCAGAGCCGCGAGATCGCGAGACGTGATAAGATCAGTGCCATTCGTTGTGGAGGACGCGTGTCAGGGGATTCTCTCATCTCGCGGACTCGGACATTAGAGGACCGAAAGGGAAGCCCCTTTAACTTCACGAGTGGCGAGGTGGCAAGGAGGCTGTGAGCCGTCCATCTGAGGGAACAGGTGGTGAGAGATCAAGAGATCTCGCGAACTCGGGAGTTCGCCAGGTGAAAGCCCAAGAATTGGGTATTCAGAGTCGCGAGGCACGAGGATGCGAGGCGACGAAGGAGCGAGAAGATCACAGCCGTTCATCTGAGGAGGACAGGTGGCGAGAGATCGAGGGATCTCACAAACTCGGGAGGTCGCAGGTTGAGAGTCTGAACATTCGGTACTCCAAGTCGCGAGGTCGCGAGGTGGCGAGAGAAGGACAACCGTTGGATCCAGAGTATAGGAGGACCGTTGGATCTGCGCGAGGGATCGTGTCTCGAGACCTCGCAAGAAAAGGTTCGAGAGGTTGGCCACGGGAATCGCGAGGTCGCGAGAAAGTGATATCCCGACAGCTGGAGTAGCGTGGGCCATAGCGGAACGCGAGTGGAGTACAAGTGGCACGAAGGGATCATCTCGGGATCTCGCTGCGAGAAGTCCTGAAACATTGGCGTTAGGATTCGCGGGTTGGGAAGTACCGAGGAGCCAAGGTTCGTGTGAACGTCGAGTCGTAAAGTGCCAAGGAACTGAGATTCGTGTGGACGCGTGGCAGAACATAAGGCGGGATCGCGCGGTCGACGGGTGGACACGCGTTGCCTGCAGACAGGAGTCAACACTCCATTGAAATCTCGCATCTCAGGGACTCGTGGACCAGGAGGGTGAAACTCGACGGTTCAACCGGCGAGGTCGCGAGGTTGTGAGGTCGCGAGATTTCAAGGTCGTGAGAAGCGCTAACATTAAGCCTAGCCCACGGTTGCATTTGGAAGGAGCTATACCCATATCGTCAGATCGGGTATCGCAAGATTTGAAAGGAAAAGTTGGAGGCTTGAGTCACGAACTCGTGAGATAGCGAGATCTAGCTGATCTCCCGGGAACAAAGAGGAGACCTCGGGGAAGATTGTTGTGGGTGCAGATTTCCCGATAGGGAAATAGAAAAACCTTCGAGTTCTTCGGGCCGAGAAGAAGAAGGTCCTGTGAGAGCGGACGCGCCCGTGGTAGGGTGCGCGTCTGCGTCAGGGGTCATACCATAGTACCCTCCTTTAAAAGATTTTTCCTCAAAGCTTTGTAAAGGATTTACAAGTGATGAAACTAAGTAATATGATTTTCTTATTTTTTTACTTAGTAAGAGAAATATCCTGCGATGTAAATTGTTTTTTTCCTTGCACAAAAGCTTCAAAAACTTGTTTTGAACATTAATTTTAACTATACCAATTGAGTTCATCCAAGGATATCCCAAAACAATATCCACATCATCCATATCTATAGCATAAAAACCTAAATGCAATACATATTTATCCATGGTAATCTTCAAAAATTTATAAATCTGAACATTTTCACACTAAAGCTATTATCTAATTCCAAATTTTATGGACCAAATGCTTAAAATATCATAATAAACCATAGTACATGTGATGTACATCAAATGTGAGTGTGGAACACAACTCCACGATAGATAAAAGAGATGAGTTACACAAAAAAATCCTTAAAGAATAGAAGAACCTCCTCCAAATACTCCAATACAATCATACATCCAAATCACAGGTTCTCAAGTAATGACTACGTGATCTCTATGTATACCTATTCACATATTGCACATGTGGCCCCTTTTCTATTAGGCCAACCACTATTACATATACATTCACCCATTACATGTACATTTAACCCCGTATATGCCCCCCTTGGGGCCATACCATTAGTGGCCATGGACAATGCCTCAAACCACCACATTGATCCTCTCTAATGGATCTCTAGCCTCCTAGTGGGTTATGGGTTCCATTCAGAGGTTTTCCACATCATAGTTGGGTCTCAAGACCTCAGGGTTCGACCTAATTCCATTAGAAGGTTTTGCACAACACATATGACACTTTGGTGAAGTAGTCCTCAAACAACCACAAAAGATCTCCTTAGGGTAACTTTTTCCCCAAAGAGGATCTTTGGAAACATAATTATGTTTGCACAATAAGAATGC
>JASDQU010817285.1:18160-29407 GCA_032191745.1 Picea mariana
TGTTCCTGTTGCTAATAAAACATGTATGTTTTAAGAACGCACACTTGCTTTAGGAACATGTGCGCGTTATTTGAATTTCAATTTTTTTTCGGGTGGGTGTGACAAATCTAACAGATGTTTTCACTGAGTTGGTTTCCTCGGATTTAGGTTCAAGATGACAAACCTAGTGGTTCGGTCTACAAATACATAAAAACCTCCATTTTTATGAATTCCTCTACATATCTCTGTCTTTGACGTTATTTTTCTATAGGCTACACAATTCAGTTATTGACAAAACTACAGACAAAGATAGAGTTGGTTGTGCAGATTCCAAATATACATTTTTTTTTTTTAAATTAATAATGTTTACTATTTTTAATCTATTTTTGTCTCGACATATATCAAAATCCTACAATACATACCTCTTTTATTTCTGCTATAACTTTTTATCGGTTTAACCATTTCTCGAATGAGTTATATGAGACACTAGAGGAGACCTATGATCTAAAGAAAATTGTTTTGATCATGTTAAGACCCTCTTAGCGTGCACAAATATGTTGACTTTGATAATTTTAAAAATATGTAAAATTAATATTATAAATTTCCCAAAAATACATGACACAAGAAAAATGGGTTCTCTACAAATATACAAGTTTTTGGAATGAAATTTCATCGTTAAGGTACTCAACACCTGCACGAACAAAAACATATACCTTATATTTTGTTGGAAAAAAAGATACCACTGTTAGAAAAAATCAATTTTGACATAGTTATTCACAGTTTCTATGAACAAAAGTTGTATATTCATAAAACTAATTGAATTTCCTAAGTTTCATCTTCTTACAACATATTCAAATTCATTGTAAAAGTACCTTGAATAATCCCTCCAAGTTAACATATTGTTGTTTTTCTAGGTTTGCATTGCCACTAATGCGTCATGAGAGACCATCATTAACTTGCACTCACCCCTACTTGATTAGGAAAGATTGAGAGTATAGGACAGAATACACTTACTAGGAGGCTATCAAATAGTGGTATAATACTCAAATTTTATCCCAAATCAATCCAATTCCTTCATTGTCCATTGTCCCATGTTAATATTTTATTTATCAATGCCAACCACTAAAATATTCTGAATTTTAATGGACAAGGTAACTTCCATGTTACCATTCCACTCCTACTTTCTAACCTATTTTAGCAACATAACCAAGCTTCGCGGTATGAGTCACTGTTGCAACATTTTTAGACCAATAAATTTCATCATCTCGATCTGAAACACAAATGGCATTGTGTTTAAGGGAATCAATATAGTGATTCCATTCCTCTACCAACTCATGCCACATTCCCAAGTCTTTAGCTAACTTCCATACTTGTATGGCTTCACGATGAATCTATACCCATGATGCATCACTTAGAGTAGTTATGCCATTGTTATGAAGATACAACCTGATATGTTCTAAAATTCTATAAATTTCCCCACAATCGATCCATGGGTCCTCACTAATTTTCACTAGGGTGTTCTTTCCAATATTTCAAGCTACCCACAGACTGACTATATAATAGGCTTTAACTAGTCATTTTGATGCATTTGAACCACCTCTAAAATATTTAACTCTTTGTTGAATCCATGCCTCTAGATCCTTGTCCTCTAGATACACTCTCATTACCTTCCCACACAATCCTTTGTTAAACAACATCCACCAAAGATTCTTGGCTACTAAAGCCTCTCCAAAGATATGTAATTTTTTTAATCCCCGCTATATTCCTTTGAAGTAGCAATTCTTGACCACATGACACTCTTTTTCCTTACTACATGACCAGGAAAAAGTAGAGCACTTCTTCCATATCCTTTTGGTAATTCTCTTTGGATCATACTGGCCTTCCTTCCCTTGACAACCATCTATGACACCAATAATTAATTTGATCCTCAATATTTTTTATCATCCATAGTTAATCCCCTTTTTATAGTTATTTGGTTTTAAAAAGAAGCCCAAGTACTTCACTTCAGTATCAAGGGGCTACATTCTCATTGGAAAAATCTAAGTCATTTGCCTCTTCAAATTATCACTCATATTGTTATGCAATATACAAGATTTAAGTTTAATTCCATCCCTATCAAGGACAATTTTAAGGTATCTTAGTTCCCTAAGAGTTCCTCTCCCAAAGAGAGGAATGTCATTGACAAACAACAAGTGTGTAATAATAGTTGTACTTGCTATGTTGATCCCTCTTAAGAATTTGTTTCGACTAGCATCCAAGCTCGATATGTTTAAAGCTTCTGCAATTATAAGGAACAAAAAGGGTGCCAATGGACATCCCAACGTGAGGCCCCTAGTTAGCCCTTGAAAATTTTGAATATGAACCAATGACTAACACAACAAAATTGGCCTATTCCAAACACCCCATAACCTAATTAACTGATTATAGATTCATGCTTGTTTGTAAAAGCACCAATCTCGAGAAGAACCAATTGACTTTATCACATGCCTTGGAGAGATCAATCTTCATTACCATTGATGCTTGCTTCCCTCCTTTCATTGAATGGAAACATTCATGTGTTGTCCCAATTACATCATGAATCTTCCTATTGAGAAAAAATCCAAACTCTTCTTTGGGATTACTACAAACATGGCTTGTTTAAGTCTATTAACAATAATCTTCAAAACAATCTTATACACAAAGTTGCAAAGTGAAATCAACTTAAAGTCCTCGAAGGCAATTGGATCGGGCTATAAAGGTTACATTCAATTCCCCCAACATTTTTATGGAATGCTTTGACTAGTCAATAACCCTAAGGAGATCGTCCTCCAAGAAATAATAGAAGCCTAAATAAAACTCACGGTTCAAAGTTTTAAATGTTACATTCAAGGCCCCCAACACGTGCTTTGACTAGTCAATAACCCTAAACAGATCATCCTCCAAGAAATCATAGAAGCCCAAATAAAATCGATGGTCTAACCATGAAGTCCAAAGATTTTAGCGTTTTTAAAAGAAGACAAAACAACTTTTTGTTCCTCCTTTGTAACAACTACTTCCAATCCAACATTTACTGCTTTCATCAAAGAGTCCAAATGGCTTAATCACCTTCATTATCTCATGAATATTAGAGACCCTATTATCTATAAACAAATTTTGAAAGTGTTTTTTGCCCGCTCATGCCAAATCATGGAATGAAGAAACCTCGACACCATCCTCCCTCTCCAATTCCCAAATCGTATTGAAGTTTTTCCGATATGCAACATACTTGTGGAAGAACTTGGTATTGTTGTCGCCCTCCAAAAGCCAAATGGCTCAACTCTTAAGCGTCCACTCGGTCTTTTGTAAGTCCAACAAAGCCATTTTTTTCTTTAGTTGTCGTAACTCTTCTTCTCACAAGACACCACTAGAGTTTTCATCAAAGAGAACCTCTATGGCCTCCTCCAAGTCCTTCATCTCCTTTTAATTTGCTAACTATTGATCCCTAGCCCATGAGATTGTCAACTCTTTTATATTGTTCAAATTGTTAGAGAATTGATACATCCAAGAGTGATCAAATTGTTATGGAATTGATACATAGTAGAGGAACCAACATCTCAGTCAAATTTTCTCCAATTCTTTTTTACAAGAGATATGAAACTCTCATCATGAAGCCCAGCGTGATTAAATTTAAAGGGAGAAGGGGGTTTTGATCCGGCTCTTCAACCTGTACCAAAATAGGCACATGGTCGGAAAGCCCTCCCGAAACTTGTAACCTTATATTTAACAATTCTATTTCTTTCTCAAAACTCATCACTACATACTTTCCTCCCTATAACTTTACATTCAACAAACTATATCGGACCAATTTTATAGGGGATGAGCTATTTGAATGATAAAGGTAAATACTTCAAATATTTTTTTAAGGCATTTGTATATCTTTCAACCAGTTTTATTGCCATTTTCCCACTTACTGCTAACACACTAATAATAATAATAATTTGTTTTTAATAATAATAATTTATTTTTAAGGTCACTAAGGCAGACACCAAATTGGTGTATGAGACCCTCTTGTTTGTGGGACAAGGGATCTCCTTTGCGACCCTCTTGTTTGTGGGACAAGGGACCTCCTCCACCCAACTATTTGATCGGTAAAGTCCACAGAGGTATACATACCTTACCCCTCTTGATTTGAACATGTAACCTCTTAGGACTTGAACAAAAAAAAGACAAGAGACAAGAATAAGTCCACCCAAAACTCTATGACATTTCATGGCAAAAATTATGAACAACTGCTAAAGAGAAATAATTAGTAATTATATGATGTCCATAGCTGAAATATAACGCTGATCAACCATATCCATGTGAACTTCGTCGTGTAACCATTTCCTTAATGCCTATAATACCCTCGCATTACGCTCCACATCATGGCGAAATAAAACACGTAAACCCTAGCGAACTGCACAAAGCAATCCGGTTGCTTTCTTCATGGACTCATTTTTCCCCCAAACAAGGATTATCAGTTGCATCTTCCAGATATAGCTATACCAGAACGGGCGATTGACCATCTAAATAGGTATGTTAAATAAAGCATAACCTAAATAGGTATGTTAAATAACTATTATCAGTTATTTAACAAGGATTATCAGTTGCATCTTCCAGATATAGCTATACCAGAACGGGCGATTGACCATCTAAATAGGTATGTTAAATAAAGCATAACCTAAATAGGTATGTTAAATAACTATTATCTTGCAATATTTTAAATATCTATTTTCATTGTAAGACGGTATGAAAACGAGGTTGATGCCATCGCGTCTCGGGAAAAATATCAGGCAAAGAAACAAATCAAAACAAGCATTCACGGTTTCCAGGGCCTGTGCCTCACATTTCTTAATCTATTTTATCCGGCAGTAATCTGCCTTTGAGCCATAAATGTTACTGCATTTACTCTTTTCAGTCTCTATTAAAGCCTCACAGTAGCTAGACTCTATCAGTAGATCATAACGAATTTCACCGTTTTTTGGATAGTAATTGCGCGCTTCAATGTCTAACAATTCACAGATCATTCTCCAAATTTCTGAGACCATTTTAACCCGGCGCGATATACGACCCTCCAGGGCGGACACCTAAATGTAAAGTATCTAATTAAGAGCCGGCCAAGTCAATAGCTACTTAAGAGCCGGCCAAGGCTTGAGTTGAGACTCAGACTATCGGCAGCCCCCTTCACCGTAGCTACTCGATCAACTGAATCTGGCTTGGAACTACTGCCACCCCGGCTGCTAGCTTCTGTTTGCTTCTCTGCTAGCTTCTGTTTGCTTCTCTGGAACTACTGCCACCCCGGCTGAAGCTGCTCCTGGAACTACTGAACCCACTGGATATGCCTAATTGTAGTGCCCTAAGCCCTTCCCAGCGCCACGTCCACTAAACACACAACTGCTCAAAGTGGGACTATAATATCATTCTCCAAATTTCTGGGACCGTTTTAACCCTACTCGATATACTACTACCCTCCGAAATATTGGGGAAAGAACGGGCCTCTACAATATCCAATAGATTCAAAACATTTCGCAAAGAAAATTTCTCGGACCTTTTTAACCCGGCTCGAGATACTAATCCCCTCCGAAATATTGGGAAAGAACGGACGTCTACGATATCCATTTAGAGTCAAAACATTTATTTCACAAAAAAAATATATATATGAAGAAATAAATATCTTCAAATTTGAAGAATAAATACAGGTACAAATTTGGCGCACACCTTTATCCTTTTATCTATCCGATTAGGATAACTTGGGAGCAATCTTCCTTCTCTAGTTTTATTTTTCAGGAAAAATAAATGGGCATGAATCTGGCTAGATTTTTAGTGATAGTCTGAATTTGGTATAGATCAAAGTTCCATGTATTTCGGAATTTTACTTCAAAGTTTTACCTTATTTTAAATCAATCTAAACGCTCAAAAGATCAATCAAAATTCTGGATTGGTCGAAAATTTAAAAACAAACAGCCAAAAAACCTAAAAAAAATAACTCTAACCAGAGATAAAATATTGCTCCCAAGTTAATCCACTCCCTTATCCATCGACTGAATTGTTTTAATCACTGGTTTCTGTGTAAAACTATCTTTAACAGATGTTTTTTATTTACTTCTTGTACTTTGCAAAGTAATAAATCTGACCCGTTCTGAGAAAATGATACGGATGACTTCAACATTAATAGAATAGAAAGCTAGATGGCTTTCTTTAACAACCCGTTCTTGCGTTTCGAGAAAGTAGCATAGCAGTGACTACGGTTTTGAATGATTTTGAGCCCCACCTTACCAGGCAAAAATTATGCCACCCGAAGAGCCAGTTCGTACAATAAGTAAATTTTTTCCATGACAAAGAATTGTAAACCCTTCCATGACAAAGAATTGTAAACCTTTCCGTACAAAGGTAAACCCTTCCTAAGTTCCTTGTATCCACGCGAGATGTTATCATCAATATGAACTATGCCACAGCTGTGGCATTTTACTTGTACAAAGTACTCTCCTCTCTCTTCAACGATTGATTGATTGGACTCTTGGGGCTTTGTCAAAATCATCCATGATCCACACTAAAAAGCGAAAATCTTTTATATCTTATTATGTTAAATTTGTATATTTGTTTTGAGAAACGTTATTATTGGTTGCTATTTGTAAAGTATTATTCTTATTTGTTATTTGAAACTTAAGTTGATTAAAATTATCCATTAATGATTTGTAAGTTGGTAGACTTTTATTTTGTTAGATGTTTCTTTGTCTTGAGTAGTTAGTAATTTGTAAGAGGAAGTCTTTTATTCTTGCTTAAAATCTTATGAGCTTGTTATTCTTTCCATACATTTTAAGAAGACAAACTATTAACCAATTAGAAGTAGAGTAGTATTGAATGATGTTTTACCTTTTGTTTAAAAACCTATGAGTTGGTTTTGGATAGTTATTTTGTTTTCATACATCTTAAGAAGACAAATTATTAACTAATTAGAAGTAGAGTAGTATAGAATGATGTTTTACTTTTATTTATACAAGGGTTGCATGGCAACGGAGTCCCGGAAATACATGTTGAACAATGGAACTTAATATAATTAATAATATAAGTAATGAATATTTTTTGTCAAAATATAATAATTGAGGGTTGTTTGTTATTCAAAATGTATAATGAACCATAAGTTGAATGGAACTATAATATTCATAAATATAATATAAATAATATATTAGATAATAAATATAATATAAATATAATAATACATAATAATAAATACATAGTACACATTTTTTATATTTAGATGTGGCGATTGGTGAAATTAATTTATGTACATATTGAAAGACATGAAGGGTGCAATAACACTTCAATTCTATCAACCAATTAGAAATGAGAAACACAAATATTTTTATTATATCCAAAAATATATATTTGTTTTCCTATGTTAAACATTACATTGCATACACAAATCTATGGTCAAAAGCAAATTAATGTCTCATCAATGTCACATCAAAAACAAACTCATTGATATAGTCCCATGGCACGAACTAATAAGAAGTAGGTTATTTATTAGTCTTCATAAAAAACAATGTTATGTTAAGTCTAATTGTTTGAGCATTGTCCTATTTAAAAATAGAGAAAGTTTCAAAATGTCTAATAATCTATGCTATCATAATTGTAATAGAAAAGAGCCTAGTCTTCTTCATTGTCTCCCTAATCCCTTAATTCTTATTAATTTTCCAGCCCTTGTTCTCAACCCTACCCTAGATGGCATTAGCAAGCAACAATATTTATCATTGACTTGTTGCAACTGCTGCAAGATAGTACTCGCGAGCGGATTGCTTTCTTTGTGACTAAGGCCATATGGCAAGCTATAAAATTTTTTATATGTTAGTAGAGGTAGAGGGTGGGGGAATATATAGTGGTTCTACTCCATGAAAAGCATGTGGGTTTGGGATGATGGGTGCTAATTCTTTATCAATTTGTTTGTTGTTGGTGGTAGCACTATAGGCTCAAACCTTCTCCTCCAATCACTCCAAGTTCTGAAATGTGGTGGCCTTGTGCCTACGTGCAAACCCTTGTGTAGTGTGGATCGTTTAGGAGTTCTAGCCTCATGTATAAGTCTTCTTAGGTGTGTCAACCCCATGAGCTCTGTGTTTGAGAAGTTTATATTTCCATTTGTATCTAGGTAGATTAGACTCTACCATGTATTCCTCCTCCTTCGATAAGCTTCTCCACCTCTTTTTCCTTCTGTTACTTCTTCAAAAATGTTTTTTTATAAACTAAGACCAATACCTTATATTTCATTATTACTTCAAATAATGTACTTTTCCTTTTCCATAGTGCTTCCAAGAAATTCTTCCAATCTCTTTTTTTCCTTTGAAGCCTACTGCAAATATAAAGCACAATTAGGAGGTCCATTTGACCATGATAATGAAACTAACATGGAGTGGAGAACCATTATCCCCATAACCTCTATAGTGTTGTCAACCATATACCCAACACCATACCTCATCAAGACATCATCCTAAATTATATTACTTACACCATTCTATGTCGAGCCTTCGTTCCAATCCCATCTCATCTACTATATAGACTTACATTTACATAAATAGTATATGTGGCGACTCCAGAAGACCATCCTAGATTAACTGTCACCTACCAAAATGACATTTTACATCGTAATAAATCTCCGAACTGAACGGTGTGATGTCTCCCTTCCGTGACACCCCATACTTCCGTGACACCCCATACGGATAAATGATGTTTTACATCGTAATAAATGTCGGAACTGAGCGGTGTAACATCTCCCTTCAGTGACACCCGGTACGGATAAATGACGTTTTACATCGTAATAAATGTCCGAACTGAACGGTGTAATGTCTCCCTTCCGTGACACCCCATACGGATAAATGATGTTTTAGTTTTAAAGCACCTAGTCAAATTGTTTCTAAATGTAAATAGTAACACCTCACTGCAAAGATTATAAATATTGAAAAGACAGGAGTATGAATGTGATGTGACATTTACATTGAGAGGTGTGATGTGCAATGTTTTGAGATGAAAACAAATACGAGTTGAAGAAGGAATTTTATATGTTGTGGGAGAATATTTTAAGGAAAGAAAAGAAATGTTTTGCAGCAGGGTTTTAAACGCAAATTGTTACACCTCAATGTAATATATATATATATATCTAATAGGAATGTCGAAGTAATATTTAAGGGAAGCTTTTATATTTATGTTAATGTTGTTAATTGGAATCATAAAAATATTTAAATTTAATTTGGTCTTATTTGATGTTGGTTTATTCAAAATAATTATCTCCTATATTTGGTAAAAAAATTATACAATTTGAAAAGAGGGTGTAAATCCTAACTTAATATATATTCCTCTCAAAAGGAGAGTACCCAAATGTGAAAAAAATAATGATATAATAATTTAGAGAAATACTTTCTACGAGTCTTAATTCTTTGCATTTGAACAAGAACAAAAAAATGATACCAAAAATCCTTACATACTTCTCCGCCTTCAATTATGTGTCTTGGAACTAAGGGAAAATGAGATTTGAGAAGTTGAAAGAATGCACTTACCTTTGGAAGGTTTCTTGTCGGGGGCAGAATGAGGTTGCTTACAACTCCATAGTTTCTCATTGAAGATGAGGGTAGATTTGGCATTATCTTAAAGAGAAACTCTTCTTTTACCTTTTTGTGAACATGAAATAAAGAGTCGGGGAGTTTCAAGAACGTGGCATTGTAACATGTTATAAATGGTGCTCCCAAAATTGTTCTTACAATCATTATTTTGCTCATCATAGTGACCTAAAATAATGAAGTGGTTTAAGCAATAAATAATACATTCAACAAAATAGATTATAAACATCATGGAACAAACCATTTTTAAGAGAGTCATGTTCATTCTTTTAGCTACACCATTATGTTGAGGATTGTATGGAACTATAGTTTAATGTTTGATCTCATGTTGGCGAAGATAGTTTTCTAATTCATCGGATGTATATTCACTTCCATTATGAGTATGAAGAGAGCCAATGCGAGTTTGAGCTTCATTTTGGATCCATATATGAAATTTTTTCAAAGTTTCAAAATCTTGTGATTTATCTTTCAACAAGTACACCCAACACATCTCGGTGTAATCATCAACAAAACACACGATATATTTATTGACATTAACAAATGGAACAGGCATGGGGCCACACAAATTATAATTTATTAGTCCAAGTTTTCTACATGCTTTGGAAGTAGAATCATCAAATGGTTATTTGCTATGTTTTACAAGGATAAAAGCATCATATTGCTTCAAATTCCTAGGAATAGTAGGCAAACTAGAAACACCCTTCTTTTTCAACAAATAAAGGTTATCATAATTAATGTGACCAAATCTAGCATGGTACTAGAGACTAGATGGCATTGTACCTTCATCGTGATGGAAGAGGTATGTAGAATTTTGTGCATGAGAAAATGTCCCTTTCAACTTCATCAGTCTTTCATCTTCCACTCCAATCATAACAACCATGTTGCTATAAGCCTTCCTTGTTTCAACTTTGCCACCAAAAATATGAATAGAGTGGCCTTGCTATCGAATGTGCATAAAGAGACATCAAGTTCCTTCATAGCTTTAGAAGATAGAGCACAACATCCTAAAGAAAATACAAGAGTCCACGCAATTCAAGCCTAATGATGTCAATTCCCGAAGGTTTGAGACTTGATTTATCCGCAAAAGAAACTATGCCATCTACATTATCATTGAAATATTCGAAGAAGTCTCTCTGAAAGGTCCTGTGGCATGTAGCCATGCATCTCTCCAAGAAGCAAATAAAGTGTTAAACAAATATTCAGTTGCGCCTATATTGCATTTGACAACAATATAATGAGAAGATTTTGTTTCTTTACCTTTCATCAGATCTGATGTTTTACCTTTTTCTTCTTTCTAACTTTGTTTTTCTTTTATTTCCTCCCATGGGATTCTACATGTATATACTTCATGTGACCCATTCTTTCTGCAACAGTCACAATGAAGATCATATCTCTCACCATGGTTATGTCTACCCCCTCTACCTCTAAAATTCTTTCTTCTACGTCCTCTCTTACTACCTTTTCCTCTAGAAGAATCATGTGATTTATTCTTCCCTTTCTAAGCAAGGAATGTGGTCTCTCTAGTGGGCTAAGATAACTTCTTTCCAAAGGCTTTCTCACGTTCTGCAACTTTCTCCTCCAAAGTGTCAAAAGTGATGGATTTCATTTCATCACTAGCTTAGAAGGATTCAAGGTAGTGAGAATATGTAGGGTAGAGGGCCTTAAT
>JASDQU010817285.1:32352-45937 GCA_032191745.1 Picea mariana
TCCCTTTCTAAGCAAGGAATGTGGTCTCTCTAGTGGGCTAAGATAACTTCTTTCCAAAGGCTTTCTCACGTTCTGCAACTTTCTCCTCCAAAGTGTCAAAAGTGATGGATTTCATTTCATCACTAGCTTAGAAGGATTCAAGGTAGTGAGAATATGTAGGGTAGAGGGCCTTAATGAAGGATGTGAGAGGAATGTCTATCTTCACTCCAGTGACATCAATGTTATGCATTATGGCTTTCATCTTAGAAGATAAAACCATAAGATCATCATTCTTCAACTCTAGGTTGAAGAGCTTCACCAACAAGTGTATAAGTTCCATTTCTGAGTGAGAGTCATACAAATACTTCAATTTATTTAAAGCACCATAGAACTCATTAATGGAAACAATATGGTGGATCACATATTCACTTACCATTGCAACAATCACGACATATGTTTTCATGTCTTTGATATTCCATATAGCACTATTTAAAGCACCATAGAACTCATTAATGGAAACAATATGGTGGATCACATATTCACTTACCATTGCAACAATCACGACATATGTTTTCATGTCTTTGTTATTCCATATGGCACATTCCTTATTTGATGTAGGTATGGTCGGTCTAATATTCTTTCGTTTCACTTCTGATTCAACTTCTCCTTCACTTACATCTTCTTCATCACAAATACCATCCCACAAGTCGTTAAAGGTCACAGTGTGTTTGATATTTTTGTACCATTCTAAGTACTTTTCTTTACCTGTCAGCACCACACCAATGATGAAGATGAGAGAATGCATCTTCTAGTAGAACTTTGAGGGAATGTGTGGCCTTGTTGACGAGAGGAATTATTGAAGGTGATGTTCTAGTTCTAATCCATAAAATTAAGTTAAAGGAACTATATAGTTGGGTCTCATGCCTCTTCCTTGCAATCGTGTAGAACCACCCAGACACATCTTTTGGTGATGTCTGAATAGTTTCCTCTCTCGAAGTTTGGGCATCCACAATAGGGTCGTGGTCCTTCCTTTAGCTAAAATATGACCCATCAACTAGATTATCCCATCCCCAAATCAAATGTATTGAAGCCTCAACGTGACAAGATGAGACTACTCTAACTTTTTAACTTTGTTAAAGATTGATAATCGTTACACAACGATGACTTTAGAGATTGAATTTTTGGTGGCCCATGAGGTGATCTCCTAGTCTCATACTTAATGCCAAACGACCACTAGGCTTTCTTCGATCTACGCTTAAGAAACAATTACCATTGTTAGTAAGGATATCTACCACATGATAGGAAGTATATCGACATGAATTTGTGCACTCTCATTACTTTCACAAATGCCATAGTAGTTTTCTAAAAATTTGGAGCCAAATATGAAAGCATTGGAAGATGCATATCCATGATAGATTCAAAAATAGGTACAATAGATGGGCATGGTTCGAGAGTCGAATCGACACCTTCACAATCCTAACTCTATTAGTGTTTTGAAAACCCTCAACATACGACCATTCAATTCCGGAGATTGATTGTAAATTGTCGAAGATTCAAGTCAACCACATCTCAACACGACAACGACTATTGCCGTCATTTCTTTCTTGCATGTGTCCTTCCTAATGCTGGGGAGTTTAGACCCAAGATTCATCCAGAGTTGACCAACAAAAACCCCAAAGCATTGAAATATCAATCTTTAGTCAAGGCCGAAGAAGGTCTCACCCAAGACACAATGAGGATAATAGAGACCATATGGTCTTGTGACAGGGATGAAAAATTAAACAAACAATTATCCATTTATGATGGCATTCATTCACTCCATTAACCTCAATTTACTATTGATCATTAAGTAAAACAATACGTACACATATCCAAATAACACATGATAGACACACAATAGATCAGAATTGTCGTAGCTTTATTATTCCTTCCATTCCATTAAACACGACCATATAGCAAACAAACCATATTCAACAACAATACAATCTCATGTACTTTTTAGATAATTCCCTAGACTTACAACATACTACGAAATACACATACTTATAAACCTCAGACATATGACAGACTCTGACTTATATTCAGAAGCATTACAATATTACAAAGGCTTAAAGTGAGTGTGGCACAGAACAACTCGATGAATCTTCTATGTGAATGTATAACTTTCTATTCAACAACAATACAATCTCATGTACTCTTTAGATAATTCCCTAGACTTACAACATACTACGAAATACACATACTTATAAACCTCAGACATATGACAGACTCTGACTTGTATTCAGAAGCATTACAATATTACAAAGGCTTAAAGTGAGTGTGGCACATAACAACTCGATGAATCTTCTATGTGAATGTCTAACTTTCTAATCATCTAACTCTATTTTTGATGTCATTGCTTCTTTTTATAACTTTCTTTGCTCGAGAGCTCTGTCTCTTTTTGCTCTACTCCATTCGTTCTACTGACAAATTGCCTTGCATGCTTCTGGCACTTGCCTGCAGTCCATGTAAGCAACTGAAATCAGGGAAATCTTAACTACCTCACCAGCTCATATTTTGTCAACTCCACGATCCCTTGTGTTGTTTAGCATAATAATTCGAGAAGATTTTCAGATGATTCCTTTCTTGATTCCAATGTGCATTTTATTGATTTTTTGTGCTACTAAGAAAACTCGGACTAAAAGGCATTTTTCATATCTTAGACTTGGCACACAATATCAAAACTCGGTCTGACGAACATTTCTTATCCTTATTTGTGTATTCATCTTAGGGGCGCACAAAATTTGAATGGGTGCATACAAAACTTGGAATGAGCATGCAAAAATTCGTTTGTGAACACAAGTGAAATTAACCCAAAGCTTTGGGGGCCAATAGGCCCCTGCCATTATTACTTGGCTCATCCTCGAGACAACTGTTTCATGGATTTATCGTCGCAATGGATGGGATAGTGCTTCTGAATCCCTGCACAACTCCTTAAAGAGGTGATCAGGGTCATTAATGTATCCCTAGAGATCCTAAGTGAGTTGAAAAACGACCTCTGCTTCAACTATTGTGACCTAAGAAGTTGTCATATCAATTCTGTTGTTTTTTTCAATGAGAGTGTCGATAGTAATGTGCACATCGAAAAGATGGGTAAACAAGAACAATGCCTTATCGACCGCCAAAGTGATCATCTCATACATACTATGCTGCTTAGCCCAAGCTGCAGTGATCTCCTTCATTATCGTTGTAATTGCTAGCATCACCGTGGCACGCTCCCCTGAGGGTAAAGAGGTAAGATCTCTATTTTGTTAGATGACCTCTACCTCAACCACGTGAACTCAATCTTCGATAGAAGATACTTCTGTCAACATTTGGATATGGGTCCACATGGTGAAGCCATGGTTGACCATGCGAGAGAATGTTTCCACTCTACATTGGCCATCGTGGAGAGTTGATTGGGTCGGCTCAAGTCGTTGTTGGGACTAAGTTGCAATGGGATTTGCTAGGTGGATTGGTGGACAAAGGGCAGCGAGATGCAATTCTAGATTTTGCATGTGGGATTTTACCACCAAGAGTTTAAAGCCTTGAGGGATGTCGCTCCCTTGTGAAGAAGTAGTGAGAATTTGTGCATATAGGCTATCCACATCTCCAAGAAGGTCGGTGAACGTTGTACTAATCTCAGTGAACTGGACTTGGGAAATTGTATGTGTCGCACTTTCTATTTCATACCTCTTCTATAATGCTTAATGATCCTGAATTTCCTTTTGATATTGCTTGCATGTCTAGTTATGCGTGGCAATGTCTACTTGATGCTAGAGTTGTAACTTTGCATGAGCTTGGCCTAATATGTCATTGCATTCACTTAACTTAGAGAGCAGGGTGGTAGCATAGTCTTGCATCATGGGAGTTGGAATCGGTGCCAACGAGATACCACCACCATTGGAATCTAATTTAAGTAATGTTGGGGGTTCTAGTCTAAGGACCTGAGCGGAGGCATTATAATTAATTATGAAAGCTAGCAACTACTGAGTAGTGTCTGGTACTGGTGTTGCACCTCCATGTTATTGAAAGAGATGGTCAACATTGCGAATAGCCTCTAAATGCACTTGTTGTAGAAACAATTGGTATTTTAAGGCATATATTAATGTGGTGACACCCAACACCATCTTAATGAAAACCTGTTGTGTGGAGGGAATGGTACTATGGACAGATGGGTCGATCCACTGTCGCTTTTCACCAACCTAGGTGGATTATGCTTGCGAATGTGTAGGATGGAGATCCTGAGAGTGCAACTTGTTGGTCGTATCAACATTGCCTTGGGGGACCACGCATTGTGCTTGTTTTCATTCAACTTTAAGATTCCTTTGGTCCTGATTATGCTTATTGCACATTTATAGAGTATTGGTGTCCTCAACAGGAAGTGGTTGGAGATGAACGAGCCATTTGACCACACCTTGTTGGATATCCTCTAACATAATGAAGAATGGGAGGAGTACCATTGCAATGCCTTGATCATTAGAGGGATAGATGAAAACGTTATGGAAAGTAGTTTCAAATAAAAGGTAGTCATCATACCTTTCCATGAGGGTGCGCAAGATGCACTCTTGCAAATTAGTTGCCCGGATTAGTTGTTGGCACCAACTCTGGAACAACTCGTCATTAGACTCTTGGGTGCAAGGATCATTTCTCTCATGCAGTCATAGGAATAGGGAAGCTTCAAAGGTATGCCTACGTCTAGCAAGTCATTCAAAACCTCAAGGGGGCTACCGAAGCACCATAGCAAGAAGAAATATAATAAAATTGTAATGAAACTCTTTCTCGGAGTTTTGGGCATCTAAACAATTATCAATAAATTCATTCATTACATATCGATACCAAGCCATTTGAACACTGACTACACATCATTTCACTGCAATGACGACCCTGAATGGGCACTCCTCCTTTGTATAATTATGCATGACATCATTGATTATTCCTTCTTAACGCTAGTCCTTCTTAACACTTGGGAGTTTAGACCCAGGGTTCATCCAGAGTTGACCAATAAAAAACCCAAGGCATCGACATATCAATCTTCAATCAAGGCCAAAGAAGGTGTCACCAAAGATGCAATGAGGATCACATAGACCATATGGTATAGTGACAGGGATGAAGGATTAAACACATAGGTGTCCATTCGGGATGACATTCATGCATTCCATTAACATATACTTACTATTGATCAATAAGTAAAACAATACACATATCTAAATAACACATGATAGAAACACAATAGATTAGAACTGTTGCAGCTTTATTATTCCTTCCATTCCATAGAACACAAGCATACATTAAGAAAACTATATTCAACAAGAAATAGAGTCTTGTGTCCTCTTTAGATAATTCCATAGACTTACAAGATATTGCACCATGCACATCCTTATAAATTTCAGACATATGACAGACTTAGACTTATATACAAAAGCATTACAATATTACAAAGGCTCAGAGTGAGTGCGACACATAATAATTCGATGAATATTTTGGCGAGTCTCTAACTCTCTAATCATTTAAATCAATTTATGATATCATTGCTTTCTTTTATAGCTTTCTCTACTCGAGAGCTCTGTCTCTTTCTTATTTACTCCACTCACTCTACTGACAAACTGCCTCGCACGCTTCTAGCACCTACCTGCAGTCCACATAGCCTTATGGAATCAGGGAAATCTTAATTTCCTTGCGAACTAATCTTTTGTCATCTTCACGATCCCTTGTGTTGTTGGTCGTAATTATTCGACAAGATTTCTCGACGATTCCTTTCTTGATTTTGATGTGCGATTTCTTGATTTCTAGTACTACCGACAAAACTTGGACTAATGTACATATTTCATATCTTGGACTTCGTGCGTAATATCAAAACTCAATCCGGTGCACATTTCTTATCCTTCTTTGTACATTTAACTTAGGCGCACACAAAAATGATATGAACACATATAAAACTTGGAAGAACCACACACAAAACTTGGATTGAGCATGCACAACTTTGTTTGTGCGCATGCACAAAATTAACCCAAAAATTTGGGTTCCAATAGGCCCCCACCACTATTACTTGGCTCGTTGATCCAGATTATTTTTTGGCACGAAATGAGAGTGAAGATATAATAAAGAAATGCACAGAGATATCGCAGATATTCAATAATATAACATAAATGTATCAAAGATGCAACCATAAACACAGATATACAGTAATACACGATTTCTATTGATGAAAGAAATGTACAGAGACTGTAAAAATATAGAGTGAAAGACTCGCTAGAATGGTGGCAGCTTATCTTTGAGAAGAGATGTGACGACTACTCTCATTCGCCAGAAGATGATTACAATGAGGCTTTGAAGGCCTTTTTACAATAAAAAGGAATACCAAAAACCCTAGACATCCAAAAACCTGACCCTAGGAGATGAAGCGCCAAAAGTTATGTGGGCCCCGTTTGGGTAAGTTAGTACATCAACTTCACGGGGTCGTAACTTTTGCATATGATCTCTGTTTTAGGTGCATGATAGCCCGTTGGAAAGGTATCATCGAGGAGATTCATTTTTTGGGTTCAATCATGCCTTCGACTATCATTGAGAATCTCTATCCCGAAAAACCTTCATTTAAGCCCTCAAAATGGCCCCAAAAGTTAAAAACTACTAAAAATAGTAAATTACCAAAATTACCAGAAAACTGTTTTGAGCCAGTTGGAAAAGGTGGGTGGAAACCAATATCCACCCGGATCACTCGTCCTTGAGCCAACAACTTCAAATAATTATCACCACAACGAACGAGAATGCTTCTAAGTTCCTTCACAAACTCCTTAAAGAGACACCCGGGCTCATTAATGTAGCCCTGTAGATCCTGCGTGAACTGCGCAATGGCCTCTACTTCAACTATTGTGACCTGATAAGTTCTCAAGTCATTTGTATTGATTTTCTTAATGGTGGGGTCGACAACAGAACCATTTGTTGGCATTGTTTCACACTTGTGCACGTCTTTCTTATCGCTAGAGAGTTTATAACTAGGGTTCGTCCAGAGTTGACCAACAAAAACCCCAATGCATCGACATATCAATCTTCAACCAAGGCCAAAGAAGGTATCACATGAGATGTAAAGAGGATCACAGAGACCATCTAGTCTTGTGACAATGATGAAGAATTAAACACACATGTATCCATTCGGGATGGCATTCATGCACCCCATTAACCTCAATTTACTATTGATCAATAAGTAAAACAATGCACACACATATCCAAATAACACATGATAGACACACAATAGATCAAAATAGTCACAACGTTATTATTCCTTCCATTCCATTAAACACAAACATACAGTAAGAAAGCTATATTCAACAACAACAAAATCTCATGTCCTCTTGAGATAATTCCCCAGAATTACAACATACTGCGCCATGCACATCCTTATAAACCTTAAACATATGACATAATCAGACTTATATTCATAAGCATTATAGTATTACAAAGGATTAGAGTGAGCACGACAAACATCAATTCAATGAATCTTCTATGTGAGTGTATAACTCTCTAATTATCTAACTCTCGAGTTATCTAACTCTTGAGTTATCTAACTCTAGTTTTGATGTCGTTGCTTCCTTTTATAGCTTTCTTTTCTCACAAGCTTTGTCTCTTTCTACTCTTCTCCACTCGCTCTACTAACAAACTGCTTCACACGCTTGTAGCACTTGCCTGCAGTCTAGGTAGCCTTCTGGAATTAGGGTAATCTTAAGTGTCTCTCCAGCTCATCTTTTTTCCTCTCCATCATCCCTTGTGTTTATGGCCGTAATCACTCAAGAAGATTTCTCGACGATTCCTTTCTTGATTCTGATGCACGATTTCTTGATTTCTTACGCTATTGACAAAACTCGGACCGGCGCGCATATTTCATATCTTGGACTTGGCGTGCAGTATCAAAACTCGGTATGATGTGCACTTCTTTAATTTATTTACACATTTATCTTAGGAGCGTGCAAACCTGAAATGGGCATGTACAAAACTTGAAAAAAACACATAGGAAACTTGGAATGAGCATGCGTAAAACTTGGAATGAGCGCGCACAACTTCGTTTGTGCTAGTGTGCAAAATTAACCCAAAACTTTGAGTGCCAACAATGATGAAGATGAGGAGAATCCCGAAGAGAAAGAAGAGAGCATTGTGTGAATGTGTGTGTGAGGAAGAGGAATGAAATTTTAGAGATGCAAGAGATCTCAGATCTGTTGGATGATGCATAGACTTGTAGGTAGAAGATTTTTTTTACATGAGAATGGAGGGAAATGAAACACTCAGGGAAGAGAATCACAGAGCTAACCTACTTTGATACCATTCTTAGACTAAGTATGGGTAAAAGAAAGTAACTCAAAACTTGAATAATTTGTATTAACTTGAGACATTCATAAATACCAATAAAAAGTGACCTTTGGTTTCATCTTCCAAGAGGTTCTCCTAACTCTTCGTAATCACTTACAACTCTTCATATTTATCCTAAATACTATTTACAATATTATTTACAAACTGCCATAATCACGAGGATTAGGTATCCAACAATGACAAAGAAATTTTTGTATGTTGTTCACATAACCATAATTTATGGAATAATAATTTTAGAAAATTATCATTAAACAAGTGCGCAAGTTGAAGAGATATGGAATCATGTTTTCTTAAATCTAAAAAAGAACAAGAGTTGTAGGTAGTAAAGTCCCCATCCTTTCTTTTTATGTTGGGATAATGAAATATTTTCTTGATAGTGTTTATTTAGGAGAAGAGGTACAATGGTTTTTGACTCGATGTTGATTTTGTACATTGCATAAAGACATGGTTGTTGAAGTATTTGAATGCAATCATAATGCAAAAGTTACTATATTCRTTGAGGAAATCATRATAGAAGCATGTTCACATAATTTTTTGGTGCTTTATAGAAGCATTTAAGACAACAGTTTTAGAAGCTCAGAAAGAATGGTAATTGTAAATCCAATACATGACATTTTGAAAGAGAAATATGAATAAAATTGTTTCCACACAACCAAGCCCCTTTCTGAAGAATTGAATATCTTTGAAGGTAAAGTAACTATACCATAATTTGGTATTGGTGTTGCGAATGTGCAGTTACAAAATAGTACCTAAAGAAAGAGAAGATTAAGATGATAACGACACTCTATAAAACAATGTGAAGTTTGCATCTTGTATAGACATATCAAACATAAGAAGACATTAATAAACAAGTACTTTTGTTTGGCCAAAAATGTTGCAAGAGGCAATCATCTTTTATCAAAATCAGCTAGGAATTGCATATAGAGTCAATAGTTTATCCATGCCTCTAGGAGATGGCATTAGATTCATGGTTGAACTACTAACATGTTGCATTGTTAGGATAAGAAGTGTAACTTTCAAGCAACCTTTCAAAGCTAGAAGTGACAATGGCGCATATGGATGTAATCAAAGCAACATCATTCTTGCAAGTTTGTAAGATGGTCGTTATCAATTCCTAGCCACCAACAATAGCTCAAAGTAGTGAATTTAATCTTCTAGATTATATTAATAGAATCCATTCTCTAATAGAACATATGGATTTGTAATTCATTATTTTATATAAAACTCAATTCGATGACCCTAGTAGATTCATGGTTGAACTACCCTAGTAGATTTGTGGTTGAACTACTAACCTATTAATGTTGGATTGTTAGGCTAAGAAGTGTAACTTTCAAGCAACCTGTCAAAGCTAGAAGTGACCATGGTGCATATGAATGTAATCAAAGAAACATCATTCTTGCAAGTTTGTAAGATCGTCGTTATAAATTCCTAGCCAACAACAATAGCACAAAAGTAGTGAATTTAATCTTCTAGATTATACCAATAGAATCCATTCTAATAGAACATATGAATTTATAATTCATAATTTTATAAAATTCAATTTGATGACCCTAGTCTTTGCAGAGGATTCCAAAAGCATGACCCAAAGTTTATTATTCCAAATCCAATATGAAAAACATTTTGCAAGCGTAAATCAAGGCAAGGTAAACACATTATTATAGTTATTAAAATCTCAATCTTGTTTATGTAATATTGTTGTGCATTCTCATGGAACACGTGAAAGCCATTACATATATACACCCATTTTAACTTGTGTTACTAGTGTTATATAGCATGTTCGCATGCTAGGTGTGAGAAGTAATCCTTGAAATCATTTTTCCTATGTTTCCTAACCCCAAGGGCTCGACTTTGGGATCATTTAATGGTTCAAAGTCATTAACCGAATATGGCAATGATACTTGAAGTAATGCTAAAATGAAACAGGAGAAATCAAACTCCATAAGTAAATAAATGTGAGCAAGTAGTGTAAATTCCTTAAGCATGGTGAGTTCATGGTAATAACATAATGATAGTGCCAATTCCTATAGATAAAAACATATATCTTGAATGTTTATGAACCTAATATCTAAAGTCATCAAAAGTTCAAGCCCTTATGATTTTGGAAATTGCATTGTTGACATATTTCCACAAGTTTAATATAACAATTTACCAAAAAACATGTTTATGAAGTGTTGAAAAACATAGATGCGATGAATATACAACACAACGAATCAATTAAACATTTTGATAGTTATTTCCCTTTTCACAGTATTGTATAATGTGAAAATCTCCATGAATCCCTCGATAATGCTCAAACAATGAAAAACCCCAAAAAACATTGAAGTGAAAGAAATCATTTGAATAGTTCTTGCTATGAAAACTAAAGAAAATTGTTATACGACATATGCACAACCATCATAAAATAGACATGGATAATCTTGTAGCACAAAATATACGTGGATAATATTGTAGCTTGAGGATCATGTGAACCAAGGTGTTTCTTAAGGATTCAAATATTATACCGAGTATGGTATTCTAGGCGACTATTTAAATTTGGAAAAATCATACATGTAGATATGTAGGTGAATATTTAATAAAAAATGTACAATTTACTATTAAAAAATGTAAATTTTGACTAATATATCAACCAAAACATATTTTATACTCCTAAAATGAACCATGAACTATTATAAACTTAATCTAATCTCTAAATTAAAAAAGCCAATATTATAAAATCTGAAATATATAAAGAAGCTAAATATAAAGATAGAGAAATATTAACACTGAATAAAAATTACATAAACTAGCATACCCCGAAAGTGGGGGCAGGTATCGCTGAAGTGGATTGGGTGGTTATGTTTTTTAAAGATAAGTGAAGTTTTTTTGAATGGTTCATGAATAATCAATAGAATATCCATTGAATAGGTTATGTGAATAACTAATTAAAAAGAGCCTCTAAAGGGTTAAGCATCAATGAAGAGATGGTGGGAGGATGTGATGAATGTGGTCGAGAGATACCTCATCAAATCAGTGCAAGGTCAACAAAAATCAGGGTAGATACTAGATCATCGTCAAGTAAGTTATAGGTCAACAATAATTGAGGTTGTTAATGGTGGTTTGTAAAAATCTTGATCCGTACCCCAAACGAGACACATAGCAAGAATAGAGTAGTGGTCATATATAGAGATAATCTCCCAAACATTGCTGGAATAAGAGGAAATAGAAGGTCATTGTTATGACGTGGGTCACTAGTACAACTTAATTAAATGTTAGGAACCACCTATTTAAATGAGATTAATAGTCCATCATGCATGAAAGGATCATCATGTCAATAATTTCCAGTCAGTGGGGAGACATTAACTTTGATGATTGTCCTTTCCTAAGGTATATATGTTCATGATCTAGGAATGAATCCCATTTCAAACAAGCAACATGTGGCATAGATTACATTTTATCAAATTTTCATTTACCCCACACATTAAAAGAAGAGCATGAAACACATTGATCCGAAATCGGATCCAGAAGCCTGACAGGGCTTGAAAAATGCTAAAAAATGAAAGTGCTCAGAATCCGACGAAACCAATGCCATTGCATCCGTCTCATCTTCTTGATTCCAGTGGTATATTTACTTTGTCAAACGGGCTCCGTATGCGAAAGTTATCGCGTTCTGATCGGAAGCCCAAACAGGTAAAAAGTCAAAGGTCAACTAGTCAAAAAGTCAACGATGATGACATCAGCATGTTGACTGTGCAGGAGATGATGTGGCACTCTCTGGCTGATGGTGATTGGGTAGGTTCGCTGACAAGGCAGACATGTGGCAGGCAACTGGACTAGTCAATAACTGACAAGTGGCATTAATCCGACAAATGGGGATATGCCACGTGACCCAGTCATGGGCAGCCACGTGGCACCCATTCATCAGTTGAAGTGGCATGTTTCAAAAAATGTTTTGGGGTCCATGGGTTTTGAACCCATGACCACCACCAAGCCCAACACCTTAAGAAATGGTCTTTGCCAATACACCAAATTATTTCTTATGATGTAAAACCAACATTATAAAATATATTGCAAAGTATTGTATGGAGAGGGGCCAACGCTTAGCCCTTTGGGCTAACACTTGGCCATATGAACCCATATGACCCTGTCAAGGGGGCGCGCACTGGGCAAGAGGGGGCTTATGCCCAAATCTAACTATAAAGTGGGTTTTATAACCAATTTTTGGGTTTTAATGGTAATTAAGCCTATTTTTAATGGTTTTTGGGAGTTATTGGGTAGTTTTGGAGCCTAATTTTTGGGAGGAAGTTGGGGATGAGAAATGAACTTTCCCAGCTATATAACCCAAGCCTATTTGAGGCCATGGGGACAACATTGAGGGTATTCAGAGTAGAATTATGCTGAGGAGAAGCCAAGCCAAAGCCATTTTGAGGTAGAGAAGATTTTTAGGAGGAGACGCTGTCGGACCATTTTTGGGAGCTCCGGACGTCCGTTTTGTGTGTCGTTTTCTTTGCATGGTTCTAGAGATCTGGAAGAACATGAAAAGATCATTCTTGTAGCCATTTGACATTGCAGCAATGTACTTTTGAGCATTTAAACAGAAATAAAGAAGCCTCCCCCACAGAGAAAAGGCCCGGAGACGTAGGCAAAGTTGTGCCGAATTCCGTTATCAATCTGCGTGTTATGGTTTGCTGTCTTTTATTGCATTTCAGATCTGCACATATGTATATGGCTGTTATAATTCTTCTTATTTCCTCATTCTTCACTAAGTTTTCTCAAATGGTTAATTAACGCATGCAAAATTAAAACTCAACCATAAGTCATTAAAAGATCCGTGGATCAAGTGGTATCAGAGCTAGTTGACGTTTGGATTTGAGTTTTGCATGTTAACCAAGGAAAAGCTACAGCGTGGTGAAGGCGAGCTTGTTGCAAAGAATCAATTAATTGGATTGAGAAAAAGAGCTTCTCACAGCGAGAAGATGGCATCAGAAAAAGGGATTTCTCAGGATGAGAAAGAGTTCCGGAAAACATTCCTTGCCATGTCGGAGATGGTGAAAGTTTTGTACGAAGATTACTTGGAACGGAAGCGACCAGTTTTGGGTGGATCTCCAAAGGGAAAAAGTGAAGAGGAAGAGGACCATCCTCACATTCCTCCTTCACCTCCATCAACACCTCCTTCTTCTCCTTCTGCTTCTTCAAGTTCAAGTTCTAAATCTAGTGGAAAGACCATGAAATGCCATTGTTAAAACTTGAT
>JASDQU010817286.1:0-10545 GCA_032191745.1 Picea mariana
TGTCTTTCACTCTACCCGTCTGTCCGGACATCCCTTGACCACATCATCTCGTGTTACATGGCTTGGATGATACCTTCTGGGGACTTTCCTTTTCCTATGGATGCTAGCCCAATAGAGTATTTTGTCTTTTTCTTCGGCTTTGTATTGTAGGTCATTGTAGTATCTTTGAGCTATTGAATGATATATCAGGGGTTTTATGCATGTATTTGATAAAATTAATGATGAAATGTGATTAACATTGCTATGGTCCCTGTGACTAATGAGCCCATGGAGGGCGAAGTTTTTGATGTGCAGGACCATGCCCGACGGACATGTACCAATTGGACCAGTACACATGGGGAGATGATTAGTTCGGACCTCCATGGGGCTGAAGAGCCCATCAGATGGTTGTTGGGACCCCATCAGGGGCAGAGACAGGACAGTGATTGGATGAGCCTTTGCACATGAGAAGAAGGACGTTCCACCCAGGACACTTTGGTTGAGCCCAGCCCAGGGGGGTTGACCCACTTCAAATGGAACGTTTTCCTTTTGATGACCAGGACGTCACCCAAGATGTCTTGACGTCTCCTTGAGCGTGTAGCAGTTTGATAGGACGGCTGGCACGTGTGGCAGCTTGGAGGAGCCCAGGAAGGGCTAACGTTTGACTTCCGGATGCTAGACTAGCCCCAAAAGGGCCTAACGTCTCCCTCAGAGGGGCTTGACGTCTCACTTTTGCTCATTTATGTTTTTTACTTAGCAGTTAATGTAAAAACAGTATGATTTTGGTTTGTAGCCTTGTTGGCTATTTTTTATAATGACCTAATTTTAATTAAAGGGTCATGATATGCTATATATTGAGGATGTTTTTCCCTCATTTGAACGGAACACACAATTCACTCTCTTGTGAGGTCTGATTTTTGCGCCTTACTTGGGTATTTGGTCTTTTAAAGTGAGGTGCACTTGTTGATGGAAGGATTTTCTTGGCATATTTGGCATTTCTCTTGAGGAAGGTTTACAACTAGGGTTTGCACATGCTTTTCTTCATGATATGTAAGTGTTTTTCCTGCAAAACTTCTTGATTGAATGGTTGTAGGTTAGTATTCTTGCATTTACTTATAAATTTGCTGATTTTGAAACCCTAGGTGACAAGCACACAAGTAGGTCCTTGTCTCATGTCCCCTTAGAGAGAAATTTTCAGCCATTGAAGAAGGAAGAAAGAGCCTAGCCTTTGCTACACTCTTCTCACTTCTTCCCTTAAGCTAGCTTTGATTTTAAAGGTTAAAAAGAGGGTGACATCCTAGGCCTAGGTTATCTACACCTAGGGTCGTCCATCTTCTAGGGTTTTAGTGATAGAGCCTTGCCATTGCAACACTCTCCCTCACTTGATCCTCTTGTGTTATCTCTTCTCATATGCTAGCCGTTTTGCCAAGTTTGACCTAAAGAAGGAGGAAAGAGCACGAGGCCTTGCTTAAGCAACACCGGAGTGAGCCTCTTTCCCCTAGGGTTTTGATTCTAGAGCCCTGCCATTGCAGCACTCTAGAACCCTTCCCTCTTATCTTTAGCCTATTACTCCTTCAACCTTGCATCCTCTCCTTGAATGACTCCATATACCCTTAGGCACTGATCTTAGACACACAACGTTGAAGTGGTAGTGCTCAAACCAACTCTCAAAACTTTAAATTTTGAAACCCTAACTAACTAGCTAACCCTAACTAGGCTGACGTCACAGTTGGTTATTCCATCTTGACGCAACAAATATTGATAATAAGCAATTAGATGATGATTGAAAGCATTTATTGAGTAAAAGTTTGATTAGATGCATTGTTGATTACATCATCTCAATAGTTATTGATGAAATAATACTTTTCCATTGCTATATTGATAAAACATTGATCTCATTAATACTTGTTGTTTCATTTGCTTATATATTGATGTCAGATAATTTCATGAAGTACTAACCCACTGATATATAACCTGCATACATATTATCTTGTTATTGTCTTGTTCCTGGCAGGTGTTCTCTTTTGGGCATACACTTCTTTATTGGCTGATTAGCCGGATTATCTGACCATTGGTGGTAACCTGTGAGGAGGAAACTTTGCCTTGATCTTTATACTTTGGCCTCTTCAAAACCCCAGGTTGTCAGGGATGTCTCCCCTGGGTTAACCTCCCTAAATAGAAAGAACCTCCCCATTGAGGTGACATTGGGTGGGGAAGGTTCTTGTTACGCCAGCTTGGCCTCTATCCTCTAGCCTTTTGACCTAGCTACAAATTGTGCGATAACAAGATGAAAGAATGTTTTTACTATGGTTTGCACCTTTGAATGGTTGGCATTACTCTCTTGTGAAACCCTTGTCATAACTATCCCTTTTCACACGGTTCCAAACATTTTATTGAAGTAATTGGAGGAGTTGATTTTGTCAAACTTAACAGGATGATTGCACCTTGGAGGAAGCACTCACCTTGATGCACACATATTGAGGCAGGTCACATTATTTGCTTGAGTAGAAGGGCCAGCCCCTTAGTCTTGGAATTCATTGGGTTGATTTTGTAAAACTTAACAGGATGGAGTGGAGAAGGTTTATATTCATTGGATCTATCCACTTGCACAGGTTTTGAGGAGGTTTTAACCACCTTGGAGCATATTTTATTATTGTCTGGAGGGGTTGATTTTGTCAAACTTAACAGGATGATTGCACCTATCATGCATACGAAGCGCTCCACCTACTTGGCACTGTTCACACTTCTCTAGGTCGCCCTCCTCTTATGCACATGGTTTAGGAAAATCAACACATGGTTTTGCAAATCAGTGGATGGTTTTGGCTCATGGTTTGATGGATCTAACCACCTTGGCACTCTTCTCTAGGGTGCACTCTTCTTGGAGGCTATTATATTATTTGTTGAAGAAAGATCTAACTATCTTGCACACTTATCAGGGACGCACACCTGATGTATGGGCTATTTCTTGTTTGGTGGTAGGCCTCCAACGGCACATTCTTCAAGGGCGTACTCCTCAAGTTAGTTATTGGCTTGGTCAAGATGGTTAGCATTGAACATCTTTCAAGGATGCCTCTCCTACTCAAAGATTACTATATTATTGGCTTGGTCAGGGTTGTTAATAATGCATATGCCTCAAGAAAATTTGGTTAGAGCCACACGTGTGGATTCTCTCTCTTGAAGGGTGCACTTATGGAGAATTAATTTGTCATTTTTTAGAAGTCATCTCTTGGTCAACCACTCAACTAACTAGAGGATGCATCCCACTTTCTTGGCTACTTTTGGAACTGCTTCCTAACTAACTCATTATTTTATTATTGTTGAACTTTCTCACGAAGTTAGTTAGATGACAACACTATTATATTGCTTTTCCTTGTGGAGGATGATTATTTTATTGTTTCTTCTAGAAGAGGAAAGCAAATCTCAACAACTTACTTCTACTTTTAGTAAGAAGTTTGTTGACGAGGTTAGAAATGTAATATTTTATTGTATTCCTTGGAGAACTAATGGATCTAGTAAAATAATTAATTGTTTATTGTAAAAGGAGTTGAGCTCAAACCTATAAAAGAGTTTGCTCACTCTATTTGAGAGGATGGATGGATATGGGAAGTTTTCCCTTGAGCATTTGTTGAATATCTTGAAGGATATGGAAAGCTGGAGGCATATGCTTTTTTTGAATGTTAATTCGTTGAATATGGAAGCTGGAAATACAATTTCTTCAAGTGTGTCACGAGGGCTTAAATATGGTAACTCTATTCTTTATTTATAGTTACGAGGAAGAGTTAAGTGTGGTTAATTTTCCTTTAGGACTCTTTATGTTTGTTGCTAGAAAGTGTTAATGAATGCCATGTCTTCTTAATTAGAACTTGCCGGAATTTACATTTTCTAAGTTGCAAACATAACTTCATGCTCATTTGTTAGTGTTCCTTCATTACGGTCTTTGAAATCAGATTTCTTCATTCATAAACAACCATATAAGAATGTTGTAATTTGTTCATTTCGGCTATAGCATTGTCTTATTATTTGAGAATATAACTCATAAGTCATGACCTTAGAGGATCCATATACCCAATGGATTTGACACTAGTCTTGATCGTCCCAACACCTTAATTTTTTCTATATTACAACATTTGTTTTCCTAAAGCCATTCTTTATTTCACCTTGTGTAACACCCCAAGGCCGACCCCTGCTGAATTGTAATTATGTTTATAGGCTGGTGAGCCGAGTAGTTATAAGCTGAGAAACTTATGTGTTTACTAGGCTGGTGAGCCAAATGCTGAGGCCAATGAGCCTGATTTTGTATATGTGAACACTCGCATCATTAATAAAATTACACTGCTGCGTGTAGACTGACCACGAAGAAGAATTATGGGGGACTAAGCTCCACTAGGTAGGGTAAGGGAAGGGGGCTAAGTGTCTAGGCCTAGGGGCTAAGCTAGAGGGCTTACCTCTAAGGGAATAATATTTTATTATTATTTCCCAAAAGCTATGGTTGACATAAGCCGTGTTGTCCTAAGTTCCTGGGAGAAAGGGGAACGAGTGCTAAGTGGAACTCATGCGGCTTCAGGAAGACATGTGTCAACCTGGGCGCATGCAGTTTATAGCTGGGAAAGCCAGCTCGTTGGGGGTTCGCTTCCCACTCTGGTGTTGTTCCCATCCTTGCGTCTGGACCAGTTGGGAGTTTCCTCACGACCCTTACGATTCTTTGGAAGTCTGTCACCTTCCCGATTGACCAGGGATTAACACATTGAACCAGTTCTCCATCATCATCGCCTTTGTATCTAGCACGCACCTTTGGAATCCTGCAGTCGTACTTGAGTTATCCCGTGTGTCTCCTGTGAAGCCCGACGCAATTGTATTCGCCTGAGTCATGTTGTGTCTTAGCGTTTGGCTGTTGCCATTTTCGGTGTCCATACCCGTTTTTTGTTGCTACCATCACCCGTGTGTAGTTGAATGTTGTTGCTTGTTGCTTAGGAACTGAATTGAAGAAGCAAGTTGCCAGGCCTATGAGCAACTCTTCCAAGTCAGAGAGTTTGTTGGGAAGTGAGTTCTCCTGGAAGGGAGTCTCGTAGAAGCTACACTACTCTGAGACTTCTGGTCTAGCCTGTTGCTGAAGCCCAAGGTAAGGGAGGTGTAGTAGTCGATGCACTTGTAATAGTGAAGGTGTACCCTCCTAGGGTGGAGCAGGCGTGTGGGGAATGAGGATCTGTGGGTTGTGGGCGTAAGTGGCTCCTGGGATAAAAGATCCTTCCTGTTGTTTTGTACAACTTCCTTGTTATCCTTGCCAAACCTAGAATTCTCTTGCTCGGTGGATTTTAGTCCCAGCTAGGGGGTGACCCACTGCTAAGCGTGATGAGCAGTGTGGTCTAAGGCTGGGAGGTTTGTGGAAGGTCTGCACGCAGTTAGTGGTCATCTATTAAAAGATAAGTACCAATTTTTTGTTCGTTGTATGTTGTGTATTTGTATTTGCATTATAATTAATGAGTAATGCCTGTATATATATATATATGTTGCATGTATGTGTTAAATATTGCTTCTGTTTAATTGCATTAGATAGATATATATTCATAAGTGTGAATACCAAATGTTATCTCTATCTTCCAGTTAAGTTTTATATGTGATTATTTCTGCAAAGTTACTCGATGGCATGGCCTGGCCTGCTGTTTAAAGCCGGGATGTCACAGGAATGGTATCAGAGCAGTAAAGGCAAGTTAAGGTTGTTTGGGTAGCATTACCCGACAGGGGTCAGTGGTCGAGGACGTTATAAATTGGTATCAGAACCATCCATGGTTTCGACACTGAGCCTGGATGGGCCATGTTAGTGGTTAACGAGACAAAGATTTCAGAGTGAATTGTTGTCGAAAGGGACAAAATTCGAGGTTCAGAGCATCCCTGGGTGCGAGGAGTGCATCGACAGAGTCTTTGACTCAAAAATCTCGAGAGAAATAGCTTGAGTTTTCTCGTGAAGGGACGCGAAGATCTGTTGCAAGGAGTGCACAGATCCGAACGTCGACTAAGTGTCGAAGCAACCCTCTAAGGAGAAATGGGTTCGAGAAATGAAGCTCAGGAGAGATAGCGGGAAGAAATATTCAAAGGGGGAGAAACTCTCAAGGTTTAACGAGTTAACGGCTAGGATTTCTTCGGGAGGAAACGAAGTCACCCCAGACCGTCAGATCTGGAAAAATTGCGAGGTTGTTAGCCGTGAGTTCCCTTGAAAATCTGCGGAGTAACGGAGTATGTTTGTGTTGTTGATCTGAGAGACAGGATACGTAGCAGAAAATCCGTGGACTTCGGGTGAAATCACTTCGGGAGAAAACGAGTGTGGAGAGGTTGAAACTCCTGAAGCCCGAAGAGCCTAAGTAATTTATAGTCGTTGATCAGCCGAAGACACGCGTGTCAGCAGATTGGTTGTTCGAGATTTCGGCGTTCGGGAGAATTAGTGTGTGTTGAGGCAAGAACTCCCGAAGCCCCGAAGAGCCGAAGTAGTGAGTCATGATGACGTCACCTAGAGGTGACGTGGACCTCTCCTATACCTGCCACGTGCCCCCACCTAGAATGTTGACAGTTGTACTATGTGGGCCCTGAGGTTGCATAACATAGTTAAATGTCAACGGGCCCACACTGGCTTTGATCACGATACATCAAGATTGACGGCCAAGAGGCATTGCGGGGACCCAAATTGCACGGGAGTTAATTTTCCAGGGCGGTCCTGCAATCAAAACCATGGTTTTACCAGGGGTTTACGTGTCAGCATCAGAAGAATTACGGGACGAAAGGCAGGTTACTCCAAATCGCGGATGCATGCCCCCGCAATTTGAAAGGTGTTATGTGATGTGACTATTCGGCATCTTAGTTCAAGTACGGAAACCGTGGGTCCCAATGGACGCGTGGCGCCAGTTGTGAAGTCCGGAGACTTGACACTTCGGAAGAATGGTTCATAAGGGAACGAAAGGAAGAACTTTCAAAAGTTTCGTAACGTCGAGGTGACGAGACGTAATGACGTCACCAAAGGTGACATGGAAGTGTTCAGAGATTAACGGTTCGGGGTGTTGGGGATGTGCGGATGTGAAATCCTCTGAAGTCCCGAAGCTCCGAAGCTCCGAAGTCCCGGAGCTCAGAAGCCTGAGGTTCCATAGTGAGTGTCAGTTGTGGGATGTTGGGTAGTCGTGGACTGTTGATCCACCCTACTTCACGAGTTCGTCAATCCGAAACTCCGAGAGATTTGTTGTGATGTGCTTTGAAAACTTCCGAAGTCGGAGGCCCGAAATCTCGAATAAGTGCCTATCAACCTAGCGCATGGCCACAGCCCGTGGTCGCATGGGTTGGGAGCTAAGAGAAAGGGGCTAGTGCCCAAAAATTATTGCAAAACAGATCAAAGCTCGGAAAGAAAAGATCCGCGGGGATTCTTGATTGATCGAGAACCGCAGAATGAAATCTAAAAGTTTTCTTTGAATCAGATTGGTTTATGAATACTGTGGAATTTGTTAAGAACTGATGGCCTGACAAATTTCGATGGACTGCACATTGTGTTTGCAGAGTTAACGATTGTCAAAACCAAACCAAATTGTTCCACGGTGCACCGAAATGGAGGAGGCACGGAATGCTTCCAGTTCAGAGAATGAAGCTAAAGGAATGGATGTCCATTTGGGAGTTGAAGGATCGAACTCCAATAGGCATGGAGAAGAGATAGATAGGGAGAGAAACATGATGAAAATCATTGAAAAGTTGCAGAAAGATGTCCAGACTCATAGAGCAGATAACAAAAAGCTCATAAAATCCAGGGAGCAATAGGGAGAATTCAACATAAAGTTGATACAGAGCCTGGAAAGGATAGAAAAGAAATTGGATAAGGAGAGTGACTCCAGTAAATCAGGAAGTCACGGGTCTCTTGATGAAAAGAGGAAATCAAGGAGTGTTGGCAGACACCATCATCACTCCCAAGGGCACTCCAAGAAGAGAGCACACAATAGTTCAAGTCCATCTCCAACCAAAAAGCATAAGAGATCTGGAGTGGATGAACTGAAGGGTGAAATGAATAAAATCAAGCCTCCTACTTTTGACGGAGAACACAAGAAAGATGAAGATGCTGAGACATGGTTGTTTGGCACGAGGAAATATTTCCAACTACAGAACTATTCTTCTCATGCAGAGGGAAGAATTGTCATTTACCAACTTAAAGGAAAGGAATCCATATGGTGGGATTAGCTTGTGCAAGTACAACACGTCGGAGAGAAGAATGTTACATGGAGTGAATTCAAGAGACATTTTGAAAAGAAGTACTCAACTAAGAGGTATTATGACAAGAAAATGAAAGAGTTCTTCGAACTCAAGCTGGGAAGTATGTCCATTGACGAGTGTGAAAGAAGATTCTTGGAGTTGTTGAAATATGTCCCCTTCATCAAGGACGAGACAGTTAGGATTCAAAGGTATCTGAGTAGGTAGCCATCTTCCATCAGTGACAAGATCCAGTATGATGACCCAAAAACTATGGAAGAAACTATAAGGAGAGCAAAATGTTTATATGATCAGCAAAAAGAAAAGCCTACTTTCCAAAAATCTTAGGAAGGCAAGAAGAAGTTTAAGAGGGAGCAGAGGAAAAAGGGAAACAAACCACCATTTTTCAGGAATAGCCCTCAAGGACAGCCAGGTTTTAGAGAGCCTAGGAAGGCTGAAGTAGGTGGGCAAATGCCAAGACAACCACCTATGGAATGTTGGGGTTGTAAAGGAAATCATAGGTACAGAGATTGCCCCCACGGAAATGACAAAGTGAGAGTTGTCCACAATGTTCAACAGGCATAAACAGTTGAGGACATGGGCAGAAGTGTACCAAGGATCTACGCAGCCCTGGACAACAAGCAAACAAAATATCAATCACATATGACTGAAGTGGAAGGTATGGTCAACAACCAAACCATCACTATTTTAATTGATTCAGGAGCTAGTCATAGTATATAGATCCTAGAATGGTGGAAAGTTTGCATTTGCCAAGAAGCAAGCATGGAAAATCTTGGTTAGTGCAGCTAGCTACAGGAGCCAAGAAAAAGGTTGTTTAGTTGGTTAAGTCTTGTCTAGTGGACATGAATGGATTGAGCACAAGGGCTGAATTGAACATCTTACCATTAGGTTCCTATGACTGTCTAATTGGGATGGATTGGTTGGACCAACACCATGCCATCTTAGATTGTCGTAACAAGGCATTTACTTGCCTGGATGAGGAAGGAAACCCAAGGAAAGTGCAGGGAATCCCAAGGACAGTTAGTGTCAAAGAAATCTCAGCAATGCAACTGAAGAAGTGTTATAGGAAGGGTTTCCAAATATTTGCAACTTATATGGAAGAAGCACCTAAGGATAAGGTGTCAAATATTGAAGACCATGCAGTATTAAAAGATTTTGAAGATGTATTACATGAGGTACTCGGACTACCCCCGAAGAGAGATATTGATTTCTCTATAAACCTGATGCCTGGAGCAGCTCCAGCGTCAAAAACTCCTTACAGAATGAGTACACCAGAGTTGAAAGAACTGCAATTGCAGCTTGAAGAACTTCTGAAGGAGTATATACGCCCAAGCGTGTCACCTTGGGGTGCCCCGGTCTTGTTCGTCAAGAAGAAAGATGGGACATTGAGATTGTGCATCGTTTTCAGACAGTTGAATAAAGTTACTATAAGGAACAAGTATCCTTTGCCAAGGATCGATGATCTCTTTGATCAGTTGAAGGATGCCAAGATATTGTCAAAAATAGATCTCATGCCAGGGTACCACCAGGTAAAAATAAAGGATGAAGTCATCAGCAAGACCGCCTTCAGAACAGGGTATGGTCATTATGAATTCACAGTGGTGCCATTTGGGTTATCAAATGCACCCGTTGTTTTCATGTGCTTAATGAATGGTGTTTTCAGGGAATATTTGGACAAGTTTGACATTGTCTTTCTGAATGACATCCTTGTATATTCCAAGTTAGAGGAAGAGCATGAACATCATCTAAGGATGGTGTTGCAAGTGCTAAGAGAGCACCAACTGTATGCCAAATTGAGCAAGTGCTCATTCTATCAAAAGCAGATCCATTATTTGGGACATATCATTTCAAAAGATGGGATAGTCGTGGATCCTGAGAAGATAGAAGCCATCAGAGAATGATCAGCGCCGAAGAATGTGACAGAAGTCAAATCCTTTATAGGTCTAGTTGGCTATTACAGAAGGTTCATTGTTGGGTTCTCAAGGATAGCTCACCCCATCACTTCCTTGCAAAGGAAGGAGAAGAAATTTCAATGGACAGAAGAATGTGAGAGAAGCTTCCAGCAATTGAAGCAATTGTTAACCAATGCTCCAATCCTAAGGATTGCAGATCCAAATGAAGATTGTGTAGTGTGTACAAACGCATGCAAAGAAGGACTGGGAGGATTCCTCAGTCAGTATGGGTTTGTGGTATGTTATGAATCCAGAAAGTTGAAGGATCATGAAAAGAACTATGCAACTCATGATTTGGAGTTCGCAGCCATAGTGCACACCCTGAAGAAATGGAGGCACTACCTCATGGGAAGGAGGTTTGTACTGAGGACAGACCATAACA
>JASDQU010817286.1:23231-35947 GCA_032191745.1 Picea mariana
CAACCTTTATCAAAGGAATCGATTAGATGTCAGAAGAGTTTAGATGGAATTCTTGGGCCACACCCTCCTTATTTTTCAAAAATTGGGAAAATCAAAGATAGATTATGTGATGAAAATCTGATGAAAAGTAGTAAGGATGATTAGGTTAGTATTGATAATGTAAAGTATACCATCCCTATGAAAAGGTATGCCAAGCCTTTTAAGGAAAAATTAAGTTCATAAACTTTTCACTTGGCACTTCTGAAAAGTCATCAGAATTTTTTTAAGGAGGATTGTCCCAAGTGGCCTAAGGTTAGAAACTGGGATTCACATGGAAAAATCAGAAGTCAGGATAAAGTGTATCGGTCTTCTAGCAACTCTTCTCAACCAGTGGGATGACACAAAGTCAGACATGCTAGTGAGAGGACTCCACCTTGAAGTATTTCTTCACCTGGGCAACTTGGTGTCCAAAGGGACACCCTTTGTAACCTATTTCTAACCCTTCTCCTTGTATTTCAGTTTTGTATTATTTCATTCATTATGTTATTTTGTACTTAGATGTTTTGTTGTATCGTAGTGTCATTTTGTGATTATATATGTTGTACAATGGTTATTTCTTTATGTAATTGTTGTTTATAGCATTTCATTTGTTATACATGTATTTATGTTGGGTATTGGTGAGCATTATGTTTTGTAGAGTCTAGATTCTCGTATGCTCTCCTTCCCAAAGTGAAGATCAAACACACGTCCCCATGTAGAGCCAGATGTTGACCACCTATTCAACTAGGGGGCCAACTCCATGTACCATGAAGACATGCACCATCAGGTACTACCAAGTAAGAGACTTATCGGTCCTACAAGGCAGTTTTGGCCTTCAGCACATATTTTTGTAATGGAATTTTCGCTCCCCTGCATGGAATAATAATGTAATGGGTCTACATGGATCATAGTTAGGTCAGTTGCCTCAGGACTTTATCATTAGAGTCCCTTTCACTGAGTGTTTTTTTTCTTCAGGTTATTAATTTGGCCTAACCAGCCTTATTAATTTCCCTTGAGTTTTTCACTCCCACAATAATTCCTCCAAAGTGGTGAAAGGCGTTCTAATGGTTTCGTCCTCTGGTAGCTAGTGTTTAGGAATGTTGTAAATGACCATGTAAGACATCTCCCAAAGTTTTGCGGAATTTCGTTGAGTCTAGATAGGTTTTTTTTAATTTATTAAAATTGCCTAAGTTGGGTAATTTTAATTAAAATTTGATGAAAAATGTAAAAACTAGGTCCCTGGGATTTTTGATAGGGGTATTTGTACTCAAACAAAATAAAATGAGACCCCCTACACCCTTGGACCAAGTTTCAGCTCAATTGGACAAGTTTTTCTAGGTGTTAGGAGTCTTAGTCAATCAAAAACAGCAAATTTAATTGCTAGTCATGACATAGTCAAAATGTCATTTTTTGTAAAATTGAGCTAAATGGTTAGAGTAAAGGTGGGAGATGATGCTTAAACCTAAGCCTATCCTATCCTAACCCCTTTCCTAACCTTTTACACCCCCTAACTATTACCCACACTTCATTTCACTTGCTCCCCAAGGAAAGTTGTGCCCCCCTTGAGGAAGTCAATGTCCCAACTTGAAAATTAAAGTGGGATGAGCCCCCTAACCCCTAGTGCGCCCTTCCTAGCCCCTAAACTTAGTGTTGGGTGGTCTAAAGGGGGATTACCCATCCCCCTCACTCATCCCTCAACCCCCTCACCTCTTCAAAACCCTAAAAGTGTGCCCTCCTTGAGATGATCGGTATTGTTTGGGTGTGGACACTTCTCTTGCATCCAAGAGGAGTAACTTTTCCTCTCCAAGTATAAATGAAGGCCCTATCTCCCTCATTTCCTCACCAATTCTATTGCTACTGTTATGCTACCCATTTTTCTCTTCACTCTCCTCATCTCTCCCATCTTGCTCTCATCATTTCTTGCTCTGACATTTGGAGAGGAACTTGTAACAACTAGTTGCTGCAACTTCCTACTTGCTAATAGAAGTGCTTTAGAGGACGAATGGTGTGTCAAAGATTTGTCTTGGTGCACTTGTGAATTTGAGGTGATATTGTGTATTTGTTGGAGCTTTCTTAAGATATAGAGTAGATTTCCTAGGCAAACTAGTTTGCTTAGGTAGATTTCCAATAGTGTTGTTGTGAATCTATGTGAGTAGAGTAGTAGATTAGCAAATTAGTTTGTTTTATCTATCTTACTTGCTCACATTTTACTCTCATCTTGTAGATTGTTTCACAAGTTGCAGGTTATCTCAAGGGTTTGCAAGGTTTGCTTTGAGTTGGAAGCTTGCCTTCATAACCCATCTTGAGCCTCCTTACTTTCTAATATTTATTCTCTATTCATATCATTTCAGAAATTTGGGTTTTCTAACACTTAGAATAGGTCATCTAAACTATCTATATTGCTGAAATTTGTATGCAGAAAATTTCTGTGTAAAAACAAAAACAAAAAAATTCACTTGTTTTGTGTTTTGTAGCATTTCCAACAAGCATTTGTTTGTTGTTTTTTGCAGATTCTTGCCAGTACAAGGAGAAGTTTTCCCAAATCAAGCCACAAAACACTCAAGAAGAGTCTCCTTTTGTTGGGTAACAATACCCATCTCTTCCTTTTCTTATTCTAGCATTGTAAGCAAGCCCAAGTGAGTCCCTAAGAGGCTTGCATTTCTTGTTTATAATTTTCTGCAATCTACATATTAGTTTGTGCCTACATCTTGGTGTGAGCTTGGCTTAGCCAACCCCCAAAACCGTAATGCTAGATTAGTCTTTTAATTTCTGCAATTTTCCATTCATTGTTTGCCCCACTTGTCATTAGGACAAGGTTGTGTGGCTAGTTTAATTTATGTTTTTGTTTTATTTTATTTAACCCCCTTTGGCACAAAATAGGAAGGTTTGCCTCAACCTTGTGCCATTGTATGTGGTTTGCTTAGTTTAGTTTTATTCTTTCAAGCATTTAATATTTATTGTCGCCTACACCTTGGAGTGAGTTTGGCCTAGCCAACCCCCAAAATCGTATGGCTAATTTAATGGTTTTACTTCTCATATGTTGATGGTTAAAATTATCTAGAAGTAGAAGTAACACACATTAATGCTAGGCCCATGGAGGCATAGTGATCTAGCTTAGTCTTTTCATTGCAAGCTTCAATTATTTCAAGTACTTGTTTTTATTTCCTAATCTTACACAAGCACTCTTTATTTTCTTGCAAGTATCATGGGCATGCAATAACGTTAATGGTTTAAGGCAACTTATTTTATCTTTCTTGCAAGTTGATGTCAAGCAATCTTTTCATGCTATTTCAAGCTATATCTTGTGATTAAGCACTTTCATTTCTTGCAAGCATTCAATTTTGTTTTTGGTCCAAGCACCTAATTCATTGGCAAGCAACATCTTGCCTAACACATACACTAACTAAATTTACCTTAGTTCATAGGCCTAAAATTTATTAGACTTAATAGGGCAACCTAATTAGTGTTTGTATCCCATTGTTCATAAGTCTTGTATTTAGTTGTAACTCTTAGATATTCTTTGTTGTAGCTTTGTATCTAGTTCTTTTGTAAAATTTGTAATCTTGTGTAATCATTGTAAAATCTATCTCCCTTAAACTCTAGTTGACCCCTTGCCCAACCTTAGGCACTAGTCTTTAGTTGTCTTAGGAAAAGGCTTGTTTTTCATTTGAATTGTTGCACATTGCATTGTTTCCTTTGCATATAGGCTAGATCTTTCCCCCTAACCTTCTAACTAGTTGAAACCAACTCCTAGAATTAATCTCTAATCTCACATAGTAACTAGGGTCTACCCCCCTTGGCTTCCCTAGGATTAAGCCTAGATGGAAGAGGTTCAAGTCAAGGTGACAGTGGGCTTTGAACCTAGGCATTGTGCCTCCAAGGACACACTAAGTGAGCAGGACTTAGCTCACGTTTGCAAGTGTATAAGGACGGCAACAGTCCTGACTCGTGACCTTTTTGTGCCTGACTTATTTTTGTTTAGGTATATGATGAAGCACAAAGGTAGATATTTTGATACAATGCTAGAATGGTTTTACTTGCTATATGATTGTACCAGGCATTGAGACTAACCTAGATAAGGTAGGTTAGGGTAGGCACTTTCATATTGCATTGCATTTTATATATGTTGCATATTGCATGTCATGCTCATATAGTTGCATTTTACTTGGATTTGCTTACATATTTCTGGTTTACATATTGTTTTTCCTGCATCCTTGCATCTTTCTATGTTACATTCATATAATTTGCATACTCATATTGATATTTTGGAATAAAAATATCAGAAATAAAAAATTAAAAAAAATTCAGGTTTTGCTCTAGATTTTGGTAGTTATCATTTTTGCCATAGCGGGTGAGTTACACCACCCCTCCGATTTTAACAGTTTGCTTGAGTGTGTGTAGGCACAGGTCATACCAGTAGAGGTTGAGGTTCTCATGCGTTCTACGGCAAGCACATGTTCCCATGTGGGAGCCAAATGTTACCCCCCCAGCCTAGGGGTAACTAAGGAGATGATGTCTCAAGGCCCGCAAGTAGCAGACATAGAGTGCCAAGAGTTGGATGGATAGCACAGCCCACAGAGCCCCTCTTCTTCACCACGCTTCACCATCATCATCAGCAGTAAAGCAACTTCCACTACATCGATTTGGATCCCAGAGGACAGCAGGTCTTGCTTCATGAGGTAACAAGTCCAGTCTCATGGTAAGTGTCACTTTAATATTTGAAGCATTTGAGCATGTTCCAAAGAGTCCTTTCTTGATTATGGAACCTATGCTTGGAAATTATATTTTTTGCCTAATTTCACCTTGGTGGTTGCCTAGTAAGTTGGTCACCCTCGAGAAAAGGTTTGCTATTGGGGGGTTTCCTTGAAGGGTCATCGTACCATTTCCACTCATACTTACCACTTTCCACACTTCTTCCCCTCCGCTTCCTCATCTTTTGGGTTTTCGGGTGCATTGACCCCAAGAAGGGTTTGTACCTCATTTCATGGGAAGAAGGGGCTAAAGGCCCAGAGGTGTTGTAGTTGACATCATACATAAATGTTCGCCCTAAAGTCTGGAGAGCCATGAAACGCTGCTCTAAAGAAATAAAGGACTTTTAAGTTAAAAATGAAAAAAGTGTCCCACTTGAAGGGGGAGTGCATTGCGGTGTTCTTTTATTTCCAATGCACATAGCAACCAATGCGTTCTAAATTCAAGTGGCATTGCATTGCTCTTTTATTTCCATTGCACATAGCACTCAATGTTTGGACTTATTAAAAAGGCAAATAAAGGGCTTGGAAAAAGGTTGCACTGCAAACAAAGGGAACTCAAGGATGTAGTTCACCCTCCACAAAGGCACCCATAAATGAGACAATATGAACACTTGATATGTCAAGAACCCCATGTCCAAGAGTCTTTCCCCAATCCACCTCATACTCATTACATGATCTAGATAGGTCTACTTGGGAAACATTCCTTGACTTGGGGATTGGCCTACCCGATAGGGCACCATGACACCCCTCCCATACCTAAATTTGGCAAAGTTTATAAGGTCTTTGAGCATTTGTTTAATTTGAAAAGGGGGGATTTAATGCACTTGTTTGGGTGGTTCTTTTATTAAATGTGGCTTACTTGGCATGATTCATATGACTTGTGGACCCTTGGAGGGCGTACTTGTTTATCTTTGCATGACCTTGCCCGGTGAAGGATGATGGCCCACACATGACGTCACCTTCTATACTTGGACATGGCCTTTGGAGGCCTAGGACATCACCCTTTAGCCCCTGACGTCACCTTGGAGGCTAGGGTTTGATGGATGATGTAGTTCCGAAGATGGTTTGACAAGAGAAGACACATGGCATGGCATTTTTTCACTTGAGAACATGACACATGGCTTTTGGAGGCCCAACGATCTCCTCTTAAGGCTTGACATCTCACTTTTCAGCCCTACCCCTTCTAGGGCATGACTTAACCCTTTTTAGGGTTTTACTTTATGTATTTTTCATTTTTGCATATTGTAAAGGAAAATAAAGGGGGTCAGCACACTTCTAATTTGTTGTTGACATTTTTTGTGGACAAATTGGTTTAGAAGGCATCATATAAATAGAGGACCTTCTAATTTCATTTTATCATCAATCATTACTCACCATTTGTGAGAACAAGTCTGAAATTTTCGCCCTCTTTGGGCTATCTAGCTCTTCTACTTATGTGACATGCTTGGAGGATCAATTTGTGGATACTTTTGCTGATTTTTGGATGAAATTTCTGCAATTAGGGTTTTATCTCATGCTATCTTGGTGAAGTAAGTGAAATTTCTACAATTTTATCTTTGCTATCAATGCTTCATGGTAATTTATCTTTTTCATGCTAGACGTCTTGCTTGGTTAAACCCTAAGAAAGGAGCATAAGTGCTTCCTCCTCTCACAAGGTTATTCTTGTTCAAAATTGGTGAAATCTCCTTGCTAGGGTTAGCATCCTAAAGCCCTAAAGTGCTAGCACTTTAGGGCTTTAGCCCTAGACACTTGATTTCTTGACCTAGTTGAAGTAATAAGAAGGGAGAAAAGGTTGCTAGAGCTCAAAAGTGCTTGCACTCTAGCAATCTTTCTCCTCAAAGCTTAAACCCTAAGGCCCTAATGTCCTAGCACCTTAGAGTTTAAGCCCTACCTCTTAGTCTTTGCTAGATTAATCTTCAAGCATTGTTGTATTGATGTTGTAAAGACTCCATAGACCTCAAAGGCACTGATTTTACAACTCTTTTGTGGTGAAATTGATCAACAAACACTCTCTTTCAATTCTCTCAAGCTTTCTACTAATTCTCTCAAACTTCTTGTTGTTGCAAAAGTTTGCTACGGCCATCTGAATACACTCTTATTTGTTGCATACACTATTGAAAAGGTGGCCTAACATGTTTAGAAATTGCACATAACAATTGGATATTACTCTATTGGGTATGTGCTAAATTTACATTGTCAATTGTTGCATTTTAGATTGATAATTATTGTTGCTGTTATAATTTACTTACTGTTGTTGTACTACTGTCCATTGCTGCAAATTCATAACAGCCATAGCAATTTCATTGTCTGGTGTCTTCAAGGAGTATTTATTGTATGTTTGGACTTGGAAATAATCATGCATTTGCTACAAAGTGTTCTTGTTCCGGGTAGGTACTCAAACAGCTTTGTACTTTTTCTATTTCCTTGACCTAGACTTCTCTTAGGGTGATCAAGAGAGGGAGAGGTAAGCTTGGCTAAAATACTTGCTACTTTGATCCCTTGAAGTCACCGGGGAAGCCTCCCTYGTGGTGGACCTCCTCCATCACTAAAACAAGGGAATTTCTTACTAAGGTGACAGTGGTAGGATTTTCCATAGTTACACAGATTTGGRGGACTTGTGTTGGGCTTTGYACAAGTACAAATCCTATGATAACAGGACCCTAGCAAATCCYCATGTACATAAGATAAGATGAGATAATTTTTTTAATGTTCAACTAATGACCACAAAAGTAGGTCAATGGAATTGCTAAGTACAATAGTGTCGATACAACAGAGATCATGCACATGCTTTTCTAATAAAAGTGAGTTCCTATTCTTGGAAGGAGAGTGCACTGTAGAAGGAGAGTGCATGGATGGATTGGAGTTAGGTAAGGAGCGCTTCACGCGAGGTTATTGTTGGCATGATAGTGGACCTCGGTTGACAGAGTCTCTTGTGACTTTTTCACTTGCATTCTGTGATGGTCCCGTTCCCAAGAGTAGGCTAGCAGGGAGTGACTTAGTAGTCTATGTGTTCCCGTAGACTATAGTCAGGCACAAACAGGGAACAAAGGGAGAAATAAGGGTGATTTGGTGGCTAAACGATGAATTAAGACAAAAAGCATAGGAAAAGTCACTTAAGCCAACGAAGAATTAGAACGAAAAGGTGCTAAAGGGGGACTTAATTAATTAATTACTCACCTTAGGAGGAAAAGCGCCTAGCTTAAGTGAGATCGATGGTGAATTAGATCAGGAAGAGTATAAAGGGAGGAATTCGACCTAATTCCTCATTATGCTATGTTATGATTTGATGTTGAGAGTTCCCAAAGGAGGAAGAGATTCGACTTCTACTGTTTTGTGGATTTCTGGAGGAAACCACCACCATTGATCGGTTTCGATGTTGAGAGACACACCCTAGCCCATCGAAGATACCATCCAGGTATTTCACCGTGCTATTCAAGAGTATCCAGTTTGCAGTGTTGCTCAGCTTAGCCAATGAGGGCGCAAGGTCAGATAGAGGGTTTGTGTAGCTGAACAAGACCAGAGCTCGGATTGTAATTTCCTTCTGACCTAGTTGAGATCCAGCCAGGGCGCATTGATTGAGCCACCTACCATCAGATTCGGAGGGTGGAATCCTTCAGAGGCATCATTCAGCCATCTAGGGCACAACTCTTGAGGAAGGACAGTTGGGGTCATAGACGAAGCATCAGAGCAGATCTGGGGAAACCCTTCCGACCCAGTTCCGCATTTGGCGGGGCGAACATTTTGAGTCCTATATCAGTCGATTCCGTTGGTGGAATCATTTAGGCGCATCCAGAGAGCCGAGGAGGTGCGCAGACCCCCAGGGGACGAGATCCGAAGCATCAGAGGACAGATCTGCCATCCAACAATCACCAGGATCAGTCTAGAGGCCAGGGCGCTTCTATTGGGGCATTTTCCAACTCATTCCAACGAGTATAACCTTCCGGACGAGTATTCCAGTTTGTAGCGGTTACCGTGCTTCTCCGGAACCACTGATTTTGTCGATCTATCCGTGCATGCATCAAATCTGCCTTCATCTTCTGATCACAGGTATTTTATGTTATTTGCTTGTATTCCAGTGAGATCTCTGAGATCTAGTTGATGACTATCTTCTATATTTCTAGTATTTCATTATATTTCCCTGCTTAAGTCTCATAATACATATTATTGGGCGGTTGTTGTTCTTTATTTCCGCATGCATCATATATACATTGTTTAAACCATAATGTATAACATACACATGCAACAACCACAAAACATCTCAAGCACAACTAAAACGCATCCAGAAACCCCCAGAGTATCGGATCTGTGAGACAGAACACTAGATCCGTAGTAGATATTCAGATCAGCTGGATCAGGGATATTTCAATGGTATCAGAGCCTTCTTCCTGCCAGCCTGTGAAGAAGTGCTTCTCATGACCCCATGATTCCGGGAACAGGTGAAGAATACCCAGGGGGTCGAGGACATATTGGAGACGAGTACATTCAGTACTGCATAGGTCATAGCAGAGATAGGAGAGATAGAAATCGAAGGGATTACACCCCCTTCCACACTCAGTCAGATACAGAGCCAGAGATAGAGGATAGAGAGCATATCAGTTCAGACACAGAGGCCGAGATAGAGAGGACTATGGGTGACAGGCGTAAGACACCCAAGGGCAGGGGGAAAGGCCCCGAGATACATCTTGACAACACGCAGGCCATGTTGAGTGACCTAGCTAGGGGACAGAGAGACCTGTTGACAGCCATACAACAGATGAACCTTAGTGCACAGATGCTCCAGCATAGTATGAGCACTATAGGTGCCAATGTCGCAAGAGGGCCGAGTGGTTTAGGAGGACACCATGGAGGTGGGTCCAGTGGCTCCAATGGATCTTAGGGAGGGGCTAGTACAAACCCTTCACCAGCCCGAGCTTACACATCGTCTGGGAGGATTCCCCAACCTTTATATCCACAATTCCAGACAGGACAGACATTGGGACAGCCTTTGGGACAGCCAAGGCAGGCAGGAGGATAGCCGGGTCAAGGACAGGTGGTGCCACAGGATCCGTTCAGGGAGTACAGGAGAGACTACTTGGCACTAGGACCGGAGTTCCATGCTGACATGAGTTTGATGGACTATTGTTCGATCAGATATCGAAATAGACCCCGGGAGGCACAGAGAGGCAACGGGCAAACTCACAACATGGATTTCATCAAGAAAGTGGGAAAGCTTGACATTCCTACTTTCGACGGATCATCACGTTGCTCAGCTCAGGCATGGGTTCAGAAGCTTGACACATACTTCAAGCTTAACCCGATGATAGAGTCAGAAGCTATTAGCTTCGCCACATTACACTTGGAGGGAGAGGCCCACGAGTGGCGGTACCATGGACTAGTGACGTTGGGTCACAACAGCATTACTTCAAATTTGGAGTTCACTGAAAGGTTGATGGAGAGATTTGATAGGAGAGATCCAGAGCTCCACTTCAGAGACCTTACATAGTTGAGGCAGACCGGATCAGTTGAGACCTTCATCTCAGAGTTCCAGCGGAAGGTAGTGGTCGTATCCGATATATCAGAGCACAGATTGGTGATGCTTTTCACCGAGGCTTTGACAGAGCCATTGAGGGGCTGGGTTAAGGATTTCAAGCCTCACACCTTGCAAGAGGCCATTGTGCGCACGAGAGACATGGGGGAATCCGTAATGAAACCCAAAACCTTTACCAAACCCTTTGTACCACAGAGAGACAAGGATCAGAAGAATCCTCAAAGGGAATGGATGGGTAAGCCCAAGTTGGATGATGCCACGAGACGGGAGTTGATGAGAAAGAAGCTTTGCTTCTCTTACAGAGACCCTTGGGTCCCAGGGCATAGATGCATGGGAAAGGGACAGATCCACTACATTGGAATCAAGCAGTGAGGAGGAGGACGAGGATATTGGGGCACAGGCAGACAGTGATTCAGAGGATGAGACCACTCATGAGCCAGAGCAGCAGCCAAAGAAACCTCAGATACCGGCAGGGGCACATGCCAAGGAGGAGACAAAACCTCGTAGAGAGGTGAAAGGGGGAACCATAGCCACCCTTTCAGGAGTACCCAGGTACAACACTCTTAGGCTCAAGGGCCTTGTACAGGGGTAGCACATGATCGCTTTAGTTGATGGTGGGGCCACCCACAATTTCATACATGCGTCCTTAGTAGCCAGGAGGGGGTTACGCACTGAGGAGTTTGAGGGATTCCAAGTAGCAGTGGCAGATGGATACACGATGACATGTTTGGACATGATCCCAGACCTAAAGGTCAAACTAGGCAACTACACCTTGACAAACACTTTCTATGTAGTTGATCTATCAGATACAAATGCAGTATTGGGGGTACAGTGGTTATATTCATTAGGAGAGATTGGGTTCAACTATCAGACGTTGACCATCAGCTTCAGAGACGCCAATGGATCGAGAGCGGTACTAAGAGGCATGTCTATAGGAGCACCACGAGCAGTATCGGCAAAATGGATGGAGAGGATCTTCCATCACAGTGATGTGGCCTATCCAGCAGAGTGTTTGATCACCACACGGAAGGATTCAGAAGGCAGAGAACAGTACCATCCATAGATCAGAGAGCTTATGAGCCAGTATGAGCCAGTGTTTGGGCCGATACCACCAGGGAGACCTCCAGATAGAGGATTTGAGCACACAATCGAGTTGGAAGCAGGGGCTACACCAGTGATCACTGCGCCTTATAGGCATCCCAAGAGGTTCAAGCACGAGATTGAGAAAGCAATCAAAGAATTTCTTGCGATGGGGCACATCAGGCCCAGCATGAGTCCTTTTGCCTCTTCAGTCGTTCTGGTACTGAAGAAGGATGGCACATTGCGGATGTGCATTGATTACAGAGCTCTCAACAAGAAAACGATAAAGAATAGGTACCCCACTCCGCGCATAGATGAGTTGATGGACGAGTTGCATGGGGCAGTTTTCTTCACCAAGATCGATCTGCGATCCGGGTATCATCAGATCAGCATCAAGGAGAAGGATATAGAGAAGACCGCATTCAGATGCCACTTCRGACATTTTGAGTTCTTGGTCATGCCATTTGGGTTGACCAATGCACCGGCCACTTTCCAGTCTTGCATGAACCACATCTTCAGAGGACAATTGAGGAAATACCTTTTGGTGTTCTTCGATGATATATTGATATACATCAGGACGTGGGATGAACATTTGGCACATTTGGCACATTTGGAGGAGGTCTTGAGCATTATGCAGGCACAGTCATTATATGCCAAGGAATCCAAATGTGAGTTTGGCATGAGAGAACTATTGTACTTGGGGCATATCATCAATGAGCAGGGAGTACAAGTTCATCAGGAGAAGATCAGGGCCATTCTGGATTGCCCAACACCCAAGAACCTCACAAAGTTGAAGGGATTCTTTGGGTTATGCAGTTACTACAGGCGGTTCGTCAAGGCTTTTCACAGTTGGGAGCACCACTCACAGACTTGACCAAGAAGGGTGTTTTTCATTGGACAGAGGAGTCACAGCAGACATTTGATAAAATGAAGGAGCTTATGAGCACATGCCCTGTTCTAGCCCTTCCAGACTTCTCGCAGCCGTTTGTCTTAGAGCGACGCATCAGGGGTGGGGATTGGAGCAGTTTTGATGCAGGGGGGCCACCCCATTGTGTTTGAGAGGAAAAAGCTCAACGAGTCGGAGAGACTCTGTTAATGTTTATGCCATTATTATAGTTCTTAACATTTCAATAGATAAGAGCATCATAAGAACAAGATCACTGAGAAATACACATTCACAAGAGACACAGCATTTATCCTGGGAAACCCTCTAGGGGAAGAAAACCCAGCAAAAACTTAATTATCATAAATAGCTTATACAATGTTCAAGAGATAACTCAAACCAATACAGATAGTCCTCCCCAAGAGATGTGCCACTCTTCTTCTCCTCTCTCCAACTG
>JASDQU010817286.1:36047-47586 GCA_032191745.1 Picea mariana
TATATACCAAGGAGACATTTTCATTTTGAATCATCTTGTACTTGAACATTTAAGTGGGGTAAAAGGAGGTTGCCCCCTCGAAGAGGCTCATTATCTGAAATTATCTCTTTTTCAAGGCGTTGAGTACTTTTCCTGAGGTTTTTCTATGCTATATTGATGTTTGGTTCTTAACACCAAAGGCCCTATATGATGCCACACATGCCAACCAGCACATAACTGCCCTCATAAATGCACACCCCAGCTCTGGATGACGACAAGGGTCAAAATGATGACGTCATGAGCTCTCAAGGGTCAATGTCTAGGTGGAAGGGCAAGATCCCCCTGGGTCTAGGTCTGCCAGAGTGTCTCAAGGGCAATATCCTTCTTTCTTCCTAGTGCAATTCTATAGTGTCTCTCTGCCCTTGGTCAGGGTCATAGCATCCATCTGTTGGGATTTCAGCGCCATGGAGGTCCGAGCTAATCATTCCCCCATATGTACATGTTCACCGGGCAAAGTCCTGCAGCAACAACAAGCACGTTCTCCAGGGGTTCATAAGTCACAGGGATCATAGCAATGTCAATTGAATCTAATAATCAAATTACCCAAACATGTGCATCAAACCCCCCTTTACCCAGACAAATGCTTAAAGACGTTATGCAGTTTAACAAGTCAGGTTTGGAGAAGGTCTCAGGGCGTCCTATTGGGCTAATCATCCTTAAGTTTGGGGTGTTTCCCAGGTGAGAGCCAATCTAGGTCATGTAAGTGTGTGTAAGGTGGTGTGGGGTAAGTGTTTGGGCATGGGATGCAGTGATAACAGGGAAATGTAAATCTTAGCTGTGGGTGCCTCTGTAGAGGGAGAGTTGCACCTTGTCATAGATGTCATTCTTTCCTAGCCCATTCAATGCCTTTTATTCTTAGTTTTATTGTTTTTTATCTTTTTCTTTTATGCTTCAAGGGAAGAGTTGAGGGACACTGTCCTGGCTTGGTGACCAGAGGTGACAGCGTTACCCACAAGCATTTCACGGAAATGAAAAAGTTGGCTCGTGATGAGACCCCCTTTCTCTTGGCAATGCCACCAAGAGCCACTACCCCGGTTTGGTGACCAGATAGATGGTAGTGTCATACCGCTACATACCCATGGTCATAATAGGCCGGCTCATGATGAGACCTCCCATCCTCCAACTAATACCTTGAGTGTTTATTTATCTTACGAGTTCCCTTTTCTTACTAAAAATCCTTTTACTACTTTCTCGGGAATCCCTGGGTGAAGCATCTCAAAGGTTTCATTTTGGCTTTTAACTCTTGCCAACTACTTTTACCCTCTGGGCCTTTAGCCCCTTCTTCCCACAAGGCAAGGTACAAGCCTTCCTTGTGTGGCAAACCCAATGCCCGAACAAAGGTAGGGGAAAATGAGAGGAGTAAGGACGAAAAGTGGTAAGTATGGAGGAAATGGGGGATGACCTTTCATAGACCCACCCAATGGCAACCCATTCTAAAGGAAGATCAACTTAGTAGGGCATCATGTCACCCTTCCAGGTATGAACAAGTTAAAGAGCATAATTTCCAAGCAAACGTTATGAAATGAAGGAGAATTCAGTGCAATGTATTCAAGTGCTTCAATAATCAGAGTGACACATACCATGATACCCGGACTCATTACCTCATGGAGCAAGACTTACTGTTACTTCAGGACCAGGCTGGTGGGATGGATACTGTTGTTGATAGATAGGTTGCATTGAAGAAAAGAGGGGCCCTTCGAGGCCATACTCAAGTCATCCGACTCTCGACACTCCATGGCTAGGACCTGTGGGCCTCGAGACATGATCTCCTTAGTTATCCCTAGGATAGGGGATAACAGGGCCAAACCCTACCCTTCCAAGGAAAGGAAAAGAAACCCTCATCGAAGGGAAGAATGACGCCTCTCAGGGAAAGGGAGGAGAAGGAACGAGTGAAAGTGGAGGAGTTCAGAAAGCAGGGATGGAAATGCGACGACCGAGGCAGTGTGTGCCCAAAACCAAATCGGTTCCGTCCTTCCAGATTAAATCGGAGGGACTTCGATCTCATATTCAATATATGAAGGATCATGCATTGATTGGGAAATCTATGGGTATCTGGCCCTCAGAGAAATCTTTGATATGGTGGTTTAATGTGACCTAGAAACACCAAGGTCATTATAATTTGCATCTGGGAGCCAAGGGATTTTTCACGGTGATTTTTTTCAACTTGGAAGATAGAAATCGGATTTTTGAGTGAGGTCCCTATTTCTTCAACTCGACAGGTTTATACCTCCAATTTTGGAAAGAACGTTTCAATCCTGATAAAGAAGACTTAACGGTAGCACCCATATGGATCAGGCTATATTCTTTGTCGTCAGAATACTGGAAGGAGGATATCCTCGAAGATCTGGGCAATACACTAGGTGTCTTTGTGAAGACATCAGAGCAAACCATAAAGATGAGATATAGTTCTTACGCTCGCATTTGTGTTTATATGGATATCTCTAAAGAATTACTAGAGGGGATCAATATCTCTTGGGAGGATGACGAATGGTTTCAACCTATTGACTACGAGCATATTCCCTTCAGATGCAGGAAATGTCATGAGCATGGCCACCTATTTTGTGATTTCCCACTGAATACCCCAGTAATGCCCCAAAAAAACAAATAAGAAAAGGATGTTGAGGGTTTTACAAAGGTTACCAATCAGAAACGTCAAGCTAAGCGAGGTAGGGGTCCGAAAATCGACAAAAGGCCTCAGATATCGAACCGATTCGATGTTCTTAACAAAGATCCTGGAAAAGATGTCGTTAATGAGGAAGCAAAGGAGCGGTCGGAGATGAACAAAGGAGCCTCAGGAGATGAACAAAGGAGATGGTTATGCAAAAGGGGGGCGTCCACTGTTTCCGAGATATGCTACATCTGTTGCCATGAGTCTTGAAAAAAATATGTCGATTCACCATTGCGAATCTCCCAGAAACTACGTTGCTACACTGGAAAACAAACTAGCTGATTGCATAGCTAATCAGGGAGTCAAGAAAACAAACTGGCTGACTGCATAGCTAATCAGGGAGTCCAGGGTCGAGCTGGGCTACAGGAAAGAATGTGGGAGGAGCTACACGATCATGTGTTCAAAAAGAAATGCAGGGACATAGTGTCCCAGGATATAGCCACCCTGGATGCATGTCAAGGTGGCTCACAAGTGATCCACTGTTATTAGCATTTTAATGAAGAAGGAAGGTTTTATGATGAGAGGACGTGCGGGAAGTCAAGGGCGTGCTTGTTGGGTTGACATGGCCTGGTTGCATTCAAGGCACAAAGGGATGTGTGGGGAGGCAGATGTAGTTTGTACTAGAGGCATCTGTTATAGGAGATTTGTTGCAGGAATGGCGGTTGCTATTTGGCTTCAATCGTACCTGATATGTGATGAAGGAGATGTAGAGGTTAATGCAGTTGATGGGATACAGTCTATGGAGTTAGTGCAAAGGTTAATTGGCACTCGTGGGGTTACTCGAGACGCTTTGTTATTTAAAGCTCGTGCTTGTTGATGAGGAGTGCATTTCTTGCTCAGAAAGTGGCATTTTAAAGGATCTTTGGAAGGTGGTAGAAGCAGCGTTACAGAGGTGCTTGAAGGGTATGGTGCCCTATCAATGCGTGCGGAGCCGATGGGGTGGAGGTGGCCATGGAGAAAGGAGCTCTGGTGAACCAGAGTGAAGCCATGAGCGCTTAGGAGAAGGTGGACGCTCTGCTCAAGAGGGATATTTTGACTGAGGCCATTTCTAGTATCTACCTCTCAAAGACCCCCTCCCATATTGAGGAAGCTATTGTGGGTTTGGAGGAAGAACTGTTGGGGGTAGTGGAGCCCTGATATGATCCTAGGGTAGCTAAAAATCCCTTCTGGTTCATGAGGATTCTCCTGGCAAGTTCGATGAAGGAGCGTGAGAACTTTGGGGAGGTGGTGAATCATACAATGAGTATTCTGCGAGAGGATGCTCTTCAAGGGGTGGTGAGTATGGAGGGCGTCTTGGATCTGACAGAAGTCTCATTCCTAAGGCAGGCTCGGAGAATGGACTTTGTTGCGACTGCCCAGAAGCAAAGGTATCCGGACCAGGCAGCATGCACAGCCAAGGAAGAGGCTGGACCATCCACAAGTTCTGGTTAGTTGTGTTAGTTTCCTGTTCATTTTAGCGTTATGTGTTGGTTGAAGAATAGTATATATGTGGTAGGTAGAATAGTAGCCTATAGGAGACCACACGAATAGGAATGTAAGTTTAGAGGTCTTAAGGCAGAAGTTATGTATCTTTTTGCTTATAAAAAAACTGATGAAGCAAGTATTCCCCTGGTTTCCCGGTCAGGGCAGGGAGACAGTCCGATACTGTAGATATCAGTCTTTTAGCGTCTGGTTTCCTGTTGCAGGCAGACTTCCTTTTGTAACTATATGTATATTTCAATAGAAATAGAAGGAAGTAGAACTCTTACTCACAAAAAAAAACCTAATGGGCGCCAACGATCAGTAACATCTTATCATATTGTCAGAACGAATGATAGAAGCAACACAAAAGATAAAATTCCTTCCAAATCTACCTCCAAATCTGAGTCTGATGTAGTCTAAGCCCTGAACCATTCCAAATGGTCGGATAATGCCCTAGTTAGTATACCTACCTGCAGAATGTGCGATAACTGAGGAGCTACGAGGAACCCAAATATTCTAAGCTTTTAGACGATACATGTAGCTAAAACCTACATAAAAAATTGCTCGAAATTCAAACACCAAATGCCTTTTCGAGGAAAACTGAAGTGGGCCCAAAAAACATGTGACATCCATTGCTTTCAAATCTGATCAGAAGGAAGATAAATGTATGGAAGCTACCTGTAAGTTGGATATTGCCGCAGATAATCAGAAATACGATGGTATGTGCATCAATTATAATGGCACCCCTCTTGGCCTGCTACTGTGTTCTGAGGCTTCTTTGCGTTCAAACTTTCATCATCGCCCAGATGATAAAAAATTACAGGGTTTAGGGATTAAGGCTTTACAACGTAGAATATATTGTTGCTCCGCGTTAATATTTCTGAAATATTGTTGGGGATTTTACAATCTGTACACGGTTCACATTGAGGGATGTTTGGGGTTTTACAATTAGTTCGTACGCGGTTCAGATTCGGGATGCAATCAAATATTACCAAGATTAAAACAAGCGCTGCATGGGTTTGTACTTCTATAAAGTATGGGGAAGAGATTTTATAGAGCATGCACGGAGCCCTCATTGCATACTTAGTCAGTTTTTGGATCGCGGGTTCTTGGGGTGGCGGGTTCAAAGTTTGGCCTTTTATGTTATGTGGCCTACAAATAGGACCAACAATTCCGCGATATACAGGCGGAGTGGTGGACTATAGAAATTTATCAGAAATTACTAATGTGAGTTATACAATAGAATAGTAATAAGGTCTGTTATATAGGTTCGTGGAGAAAAACACTAAAAAATTAGCATTGTCGAACTATTTTGCTTTAAAACTAAGGTTTTTCTTGGACAAAAAAGATATAGCATTGCCGAATTGGTTTTCTTTGCAAATGTTTTACAGAGCATGGACGGAGCGGTCATTCCATACTTAGCCAGTTTTTGGACCGCGGGTTCTCAGGCTGTCGGTTTCAAAAATGGGCCTCTGTTGTTTCGTGCCCTATACAAATTGACAAGTGGCCTTGCGAACTATACAAACTTATTATAAAATAAATAATGTATGTTACATATCTCTAGAAATTACATGAACATTTAAAACATCAACGTCGTTGAAGACCAAAATATTAGCATACAATAGGAATTTTGCACCCAACAATTCTGTCATATACATGAGATAGTTATTTATAGAAGATTATAACATTATACGAAGATTTATACTAATTTGTATAATGCCATAAAACTTCATACATTTTGTACTGAACAATTACGCAGTTGCGGGTTGGCGGAGTTCCGGGTTCACACTTTTCATGTCCAGTGTGTTACATGATATACATTTTGCATGAAAGACTTCGGTCATATACATTTTGCAGCGAACAATTCCGTAATATACATGACAGAGAGCAATCTATAGAATATTATAGCGTTGTATGGAGATTTATAGTAATTTATATAATGTTATAACATGTCTTAGTTAATGAATAGTATAAGCTATTATTTAAATTTTATTCAATATTTTTTTTCTATAAGTAAGATTGTATAAAAATTTGTCAAAATGAAGGAGTACAGAGAATTTCCATGGTTTCAAGTTGTAAATACTGAGCTGCCCTGAGGGAAAACCCGCTCAGCTAGGCAAACCACTTCATAACTTAAGTGTAGATTGTCACTGATACAAAAATAGTTCAAAATTTTGGCCCGTAAGGGTGGGCGCTAGAACTGTAGAAAGTGTAGATAGCCTATTTATAATAACTATGGACAAAATGCATGAAAGGTCGGCATGCACATGACAAAACAACAAACAAAAACAATCACCGGTATGGGTTGTAGTGCAGCGACGCGGCCATGCAGAAGGCGCAAAATGTCGTGTCCCTAGGAGGAGGCGGCTCATCCTGGAGTGGTGTGTGGTCCAGTTACATAGTGTTCTCTGTCTCTGATGGCAGGTGCTCTTCCTTCTGGACGTGCTTCAGGCGTGATGGAAGCCTCTGGTCCTCGCAGTCTGCGTCTGCGTGGCCCAAATTTTCCAATGGCAAGACTGGTGCCAAGGTTGTTGTTGCTTGGGTTGTTGTTGATTGGGTTGCCTCTGGTGCGGGGAGATGAGCACCTTGTAACGCGGAGAACAACTGCAGGAGTCGAGAGGCTTTGTCGTCCAGGCTCTGTAGGCGAAATCGAAGGTCGTTCATGTCTCGACGTAGGTCGAATACCAGGCTATGCACTAGTGCAAGGCCTGTTTGTCACTCGCATTATGGGTCAGCGTTGGAACCCGCTCAAGATTGGGGTTGTCGTCGTGAATTTTGACTGGCTTTCGAATCATCCATCTGAAATTGGGTGTCGTGAAGCTGGTTCTGAAGCGACTGGGTGGCTGGAGAGTTGGGAGGGGCCAAAGGGCCTCGGTGTGAAACAGATGCAGAATTGGCTAAAGGTCCTGGGTTGTTGTTCAGTGAGGCCCCTGAGCAGTGCAGCTTCTCCATTTTGTTGGCAAGGGACGCAAGAAGGGGTGGGAGAGATGCGGGAATTTGAGTCAACTGTGCCAGGGAGGAGGATGAGGTGGTCGAAGAGGAGGATAACAGGGAGGGAGCAGGCGAGGGACGCAGGACCAGGTGGGTCGGTTTGGCTGGCAGGTTGGTTGATCTTTGGACTTCCTTCGTAGCTGGGGCATCTCCGGGACAGTGGGAGAGCGAAAACGCGGCAGGAACAGAGCAGGGCAGGACAAATGCAGAGCAGGGAAAGACTAGGTAGGAAGTCGAGCTCTGAGAAGAAAAATCAGGAAAGAATGAGCCATCTGGACCCATTGGAGCAATTGAAATAGGGCGGGCAGCTGGTGAGGTTCCATAGATGGTCGCACGTGCAGAGTAAAGGCACAGCGAGGATGTTGGTCCGTCGAAAGGATGTGAAGGCAGAGCAAGGTGCACTGAGAGTAATGGTGCCATGCCTTGAGCGAGCTGAACTTGAACTGATTAGGCAGTTGGGAGTGAGTAGCACGCGATCGTCACATCGTCGGTGTCACGGAGTATCGCTCCTGGTTGCTCTGCTCGACGTGTGTGTTGTACTAGCAACCCATCCGCAGGAAAGAGAATAAATGTGAAGGAGTACAGACACGTGGGCAGGACTATTGTTTAGATATGCTTTGCATACGGCCGTGGAAAAAATACACAAAAATAGTAATAACGTGCTGGTGCACTGAAATTCAGGCTTTGTTGTTCCATGGCCTACAAATTGCACCCAGAGTTCCGCGACATACAATTTGATAGTTGGAGTTGTGGACTATTTGATATTTAAGGGTGTACGTATGTTACAAAGAAGAGTTGATAGATACCAAATATGTAATTTGATTAAGTAGATATATAGACCATTGTGGTTGTCGGGCTGGCAGGTTGAAAATTGTGTTGCCATAGGTTCGTGGACAAAAGCATAAAAAGACTACCAACACCGAATTAGTTTCTTTAAAACAAAGGCACGGGAGCTTCATTCCGGGTTGTCGGGGTGGTGGGTTGAAAATTGGGTTATTGTTGTTCCGTGGCCTACAAATAGCACCGAGAGTTTCGCGAAATACAAATTGAGAAGCGATTTTGCGGACTATTTGAATTTTTGGATTGCGGGTTCTCGGGCTGTCGGGCTGAAATTTGGTTTTATGTTGTTCTGTGGCCTACAAATAGCACCAAGAGTTTCGCGATATACAAATTGACAAATGGTCTTGCGGACTATTTGAAATTTTGGATCGTGAGTTCTCGGGCTAGGGGGCTGAAAATTGGCCTTCTGTTGTTCTGTGGCTTACAAAAAGATGAAGTAGATATATAGAGCATGCACAGAAGCTTCATTGCGGGTTGTCGGGATTGCAGGTTGAAAATTGGCCTTCTGTTGTTCTGTGGCCTACAAATACCACCAAGAGTTCCGCGATATATAAATTGACATGCTGCTTTGAGGACTAGAATTTTTGAATGGCAGGTTCTCGGTCTGGCGGGCTGAAAATTGGGCTTCTGTTGTTCCGTGGCCTACAAATAGTCCATAGAGTTGCGCGATATACAAATTGACAAACGGACTTGTGAACTATTTGAAATTGAAGGCGCTCGTGTCGAACAAGTTTAGCATTCCCGAATTAGTTTTCCTTTTTACATATGCTGTTGGAGTAAAAAAATAAAAAAATAGTACTGACGTCTGTTACATAGGTTGGTGGAGAAAAGTATGAAACAAATATGATTCCCGAATTAGTTTTTTTTTTTTTTTAAAACAGCTTCTGGACTTAAGCATTTTTTGGTTCTCAGGTTCTCGGGCTGGGGACCTAAAAAACGCGCTTATGTTCTTTTGTGCCCTACAAATAGCACCAGTAGTTTCGCGATATACAAATTGAGAATCACACTTGCGGAGTATTTGAATTTTAAGGAGCTCGTGTTCGAAAAATTCAACATTCATGGATTAGTTTTCTTTACATAGGTTTTGCATACGTTGGTGGAAAAGAGGGCAAAACGTATAGTACCAGTGTCTGTTACATAGGGCAGTGGGAAGAAGAACGAAATAAATAGCATTCCCGAATTAGTTTTCTTTAAAACAGGGGCTTCTCGACACAAGAAATTGAAATTCATGAAATTATAGGTTCCTGCAAACCATAAACTATACATAGCAAATACGTAATTTTGTAAATAAGACATTTACTTTTATAGATACAAAATATGTACTTTCATAAAGTATGGGGATGAGATTTTATAGAACAACGACGGAGCCCTCATTCCATGTCCTACAAAGAGCAGGCAGAGATAGGCGGTGTACAAATTGAGAAGCGAGCTTGCGGACTATTTTAATTTTAAGGGCCTTTCTGACAAACATTGTGCAGGACATGTTGCAAAGATGCAAGAAATGACAGTCTCTTTACGTTTGAGTAGAAAGAAAGTAGTGAACACAATTTTACGACATTAATATAAAAAAATAATAAAACGTGTTACATATTGTTGAAAATTTAAAGAAACATATATATATAAGTGAAATCTGATATCTAAAATTTCAGTAAGTGATTTATGTCATAGTCCATTCTGAAAATGAAAAATCTAGAAACACATAAAAGAAGGAGGAAAACTAGCCTTCCCGAATTAGAGCATAGACGGAACCCTCATTCCATACTTAGCCAGTTTTTGGATGGCGGGTTCTTGGGCTGGGGATCTGAAAAGTGGGTTTCTGTTGTTCCATGACCTTCAAATACCACCGAGAGTTCCGTGATGTACAAATTGATAATGGGACCTGCGGACTGTTTTAATTTCAAGGGGCTCATGTCCAAAAATTTAACTGTGGGGAATTACTTTTCTTTATATAGGTTTTACACACGATGGTGGACAAATGTACAAAAAATATAGTACCAATGTTTGTTACACAGGGTGGTGGACAGGAGGACCAAATAAATAGCATTCCCGAATTAGTTTTCTTTAAAACAGGGGCTCGTGGATACAAGAAATTGGAATGTATCAAACTATAGGTTCCCGGAGAGCATAAATTGTACATAGCAAAAATGTAAATTTTTAAATTAGATATTTACTTTTATACATACAAAATATGTGCTTTTATAGAGCATGTACGGAACCCTCATTCTATATAGTGTGACGGAGCCCAGATTACATACTTAGGTAGTTTTTTTAGCGCGGGTTGTCGAGCTGGGGGGCTGAAAATTGGAAAAAAATGAAACATGTTACATATTCCTGGAAATTTAAAGAAACATATATATGTGTGAAATATGATATGTCAAATTTGAGTGAGTGATTTATGTCATACTTTATTTTGAAAAAGAAAAAAAGAGAATAGAGATAAAATAAACAGAATGACTTCACATTCAACATAACTGAAGGTAAAAAATCCAGGAAGACATAAATATACAAGGAGACAAAAGAATAGTTTTATTTGGAATATATGAAAAAAATAATAGTTTGTTACATATCGCTGGAAATGTAAATGCGTTTGTCATATAGACTGGGATTGGGGCTCCCGCGGACCATAACAGAAATATGTACAAGAAATAGGAGCGTGGAAAGAAGTTGGACACACTAGAATGTAATACCCGAAAAGTAGAAATGTGAAGATCAGTTTTTGTCTATAGATTTCTACTCAGAAAAGGAATAACTGGATTGATAAAGAAAGGACTATCACTATACACTTACAGGGATGGTACGTATAAGTAATTTTTGTGTTTTGATCATTCATTTCCCTGCTGGTTTTTGTGGGCAACCCGCTTCAATAACTGGATTGATACACGAAAGATTTATGCATTTGCCTGTTGGATTTCNTGCTTTTATAGAGCATGTACGGAACCCTCATTCTATATAGTGTGACGGAGCCCAGATTACATACTTAGGTAGTTTTTTGAGCGCGGGTTGTCGAGCTGGGGGGCTGAAAATTGGAAAAAAATGAAACATGTTACATATTCCTGGAAATTTAAAGAAACATATATATGTGTGAAATATGATATGTCAAATTTGAGTGAGTGATTTATGTCATACTTTATTTTGAAAAAGAAAAAAAAGAGAATAGAGATAAAATAAACAGAATGACTTCACATTCAACATAACTGAAGGTAAAAAATCCAGGAAGACATAAATATATAAGGAGACAAAAGAATAGTTTTATTTGGAATATATGAAAAAAATAATAGTTTGTTACATATCGTTGGAAATGTAAATGCGTTTGTCATATAGACTGGGATTGGGGCTCCCGCGGACCATAACAGAAATATGTACAAGAAATAGGAGCGTGGAAAGAAGTTGGACACACTAGAATGTAATACCCGAAAAGTAGAAATGCGAAGATCAGTTTTTGTCTATAGATTTCTACTCAAAAAAGGAATAACTGGATTGATAAAGAAAGGACTATCACTATACACTTACAGGGATGGTACGTATAAGTAATTTTTGTGT
>JASDQU010817287.1:18826-30075 GCA_032191745.1 Picea mariana
TATTAATGAATGGGATGATTGTGAATCGACAAACTGGGTTGATAGATCGGATCATGTATCACTCCTCATTGGTCAACGTATAACTATGGAACTATCCCAATTGGAGGATGACCAATCAAGTATTTCAGTATTATTATGATCATGTCTCAAATATCATACTGTCAAGTTCATTGAATCCTTCTATTAAATTTTGAATAATTAGAATTAATGTTTTATTCTTTGGTCATTAAGTGGACTCACATTTTGGCACTCCACTCCATTTTTTACAGGGAACATATATGCAATGGTTTCCCCAAGAGATAATGAATGGGGAACTGATTATTGGATGGAATGATGCTTAGAGGGAAAACATACCCTCATGCGATCAGTAACAGACTCTGAAGGAATTGAATTTCCGATTGGGTCTATGGTTATTAAAGGAGAATAATTGACACTAGATGAAAGAACATGAAAGAAAGGTGGTTATGTATTTAAATATTATAAACTAGGTCAAGTCGTATGCCACTTTATAAACTTGGTTATTTGTACAAACCTCCAACTAAAAACAATGCCAAGAAATAACTCATCAAAGGTACGATACTTCTTTCCTTACTCTAAGAACAATAATTTGATGGAAATCATCAGTATTAGAAGTGGTCCTGATGGTATACTTGAATGACCATATAGGTATGTAAAATGAATAATTTTGGCTTCATTTTTGCTGTTGTTAAAATATTTGTAACGTTGTTAAAATATACCCATGTCATGCCTTTATTTTCCATGCCTTTCCTTTCCTTTCCTTCACTTGCCTTACCTTGCCTTGCCTTTCCTTTCCTTACCATCCCTTCACTTGGCTTACCTTTCCTTTCCATCCCATCACTTTCCTTGCCTTGTCTTGTCTTTCCTTCACTTTCCTTTCCTTTCCTTGCCTTGCTTTTCTTTCACTTTCCATGACATGCCTTGCCTTGCCTTGTCATGACTTTCCTTACCTTTCCATCCCATCACTTGCCTTGCCTTCACTTTTCATTCCATGCCTTCACTTTCCTTTCCTTTCCTTCACTTTCCTTTCTTTCACTTTCCATTCCATGCAGTGCCTTGCCTTGTCTTCACTTTCCATGTCTTATCTTTCCATACCTTTCCTTGCCTTCAGTTTCCTCCACTTTCCTTTCCATTCATGCCTTGCCTTTCCTTGCCATGCCTTTCATTTCCTTGCCATGCAATTCTTTGGTTTCACTTTCCTTCTCTTGCATTCACTTTCCTTGCCTTTACTTTCCTTGCCTTGCCTTGATTTCACCTTCCTTGCCTTCACTTTCCTTGCCTTCACTTGCCATGACTTGCCTTCCCTTACCATGCCTTGCCTTGAATTTCCATGCCTTTCTTTGAATTTCCTTGCCTTCAATTTCCTTTCCTTTCCTTCACTTTCCTTGCCTTCACTTTCCATGCCATACCTTCCCATGCCTTTCCTTGCCATGTCATGCCATGCCATGCCTTTTCATTCCTTTCCTTTCCATCCCTTTCCTTGTCTTGCATTTCCTTGCATTTCCTTCCCATTCCATGCCTTTCCATTACTTCCTTGCCTTGTCATTCCATTCTATGCCATGCCTTTCCTTTACTTTCCTTGTCTTTCCTTGTCATTCCTTTCTTTCACTTTCCTTTCCTTCACTCACCTTGCATTGCCTTCACTTGCCTTGCATTCACTTGTCATTCCATGCCTTCCCATGACTTTCCTTGCCATGACATTCCATGCCATGCATTTCCATTCCATGCCTTCCCATTCCATGCCTTGCCATGCCATGCCTTTCCTTTCCATGCCATTCCTTCCCTAATACCAGATCTTTTCATCGATGTGACTTATTAAATAATTGTATTAAATGAGAATAGATTGAAGTGCACCATAAAAAAGGAATAACTCAATAATGAAGAGACATATGCATCAAATCTGAACATAAAAAAATTGATAACATAGTTCGTCCCTGGTGGGCTATGTCTCCGGGTCCTGCTTTCAAATGGGTAGGCCTTTTTATTAACTCAGCAAAAGAATTTGGAAAAATGCATAAGTATACCTCATTCTGGAGTAAAGCTACAAAAAAATTTCTCAGATCAGAAAAAAAACAGTGCCACTAAATTCATGGCATCGAATTACCCAAAAATGACTATCTCCACACCTTAATCTGAGTCTGAAACTTTTATGCCCTTGAGAAAATTTGTCTTGGTTTACATGCCTGCACTTACAATTAAATTCATGTGGAATTTCTAGATTTCTGTGTCGTCCGTACGGTCACGTGCCCCCTGGTATGACCCCCGAACTCTGACAAACTCAGCTCTTAAGTAATATTGGTGGGTGGATATACCAACATAGACCTTTGGCTAGTTGGTTGGCAGATATATTTAAGGTGCTTTGGTTATGTTGATTAATTGAGTTGGTTGTCATTGATGTCAACCCTTGAAGAAAGTATGGTAGAAAATTCCAGTAGCACAAAGGTTTAGGTTATGGACCCAAGTTTGTTTGATGGATAATGTTATGATTTTTGATACATTTCTAGGAAATACTATCCTATATGGATAGTACATGTCATTCCATTTCGAGTGGTATGTGGAACGTCACATAACTCCTCGTGGTTAGAGAGTTATGGCCATGTGAAGTTGGAGAACCCTCATGAGTCATGTAGAAGCCCCAAAGGTCAAATTAGTTAAAGTGATTGCAAAGAAGAAATTATTTAAATAATAAATTGAAGTGATGAGTGTACTATAAGTCAAAATGGATACAAAATAAATTATTTAAATAATGAAGTTAATGGATAAATTACTACATGGAAAAGTGGTTAGAAGTGGGTTAGCCCTAAAATAAGGAAAGTGGGTTAAGATGGTTAGAAGGAAATTTAAATAATAAAGTGAAGTGATGAGTGTAATTTAATTCAGAGTGGATACAAAATAAATTATTTAAATAATAAAGTTAATGGAGAAATTACTAAGTGGACAAGTGGTTAGAAGTGGGTTAGCCCTAAAATAAGGAAAGTGGATTAAGATGGTTAGAAGGTAACCCCTTGAGGAAGCTACATGAAAGTATAAATAAGAGGCGAGGGTCTCTCATTTTTAATAACACTTGATCATATTGAATATATACAACTAAATGATGTAACCAAAGGATATATAAGCCGAATTTCAGAGGGAAGGTGAAGTAAAGAAGGCTGAAATTCAAGGGAGGATAAATTCTTTTGATGATGCTTTCTAAGGTATGTTATTTACAGGTCATCTCACCATTTTCACAATAACTATTTTTACATAATGATTCAAACTGCAATATTGAGAGGCCTTTGAGGAAACATATCCAAGTATTTGTGATAAAAATTCCAGCTTGTGGATCGTTGTATTTTTGGAGTTACACTTTGTGGAAAATTGGGTTTGTGACTAGTTTTGAAACTAGTCTAAAACAGGTGTTTTGGGTAAAAATTTCAGAACAAATCCAAATTTAGTAAGACCAAATTTATTGGTTATAGTACAAATTTTAGTATTATGTGTACAATTTTCAGATCAATACAAAAAATATTCTATGCGGGGCACGCTCTAGAAGTTATCTCTCTAGACTAAGCCAATGGGAAGGAGGCCTCAACCAAAGCTATGATGTTTTTCATTAATTGTGAAAAACACTTAATCACCAAAGCTATGTTGTTTTTCATTAATTGTGAAAAACATGGACATCTTGAAATAGAATTCCATGAAGGAAATGAGACATAAAAAATAATTGAAAAGGAAGACAATTATGAAGTAGAATTGATTAGTGATTTAGATTAACTAAGAGAAGAAAACAAGCCACTCAAGAAAGAATTGATGAAACAAAAGGAAAGTTGTCACATTTTTCAAGAATCCCAATAGGTCATCGAGAACTTAAGAAATCAACTAGAAGAATCCATAAGGATCGAAGAAAATCTTGAATATCAAAAGAAGTATTTGGAAGCCAACGTAGCATCACAGAAGGAAGACACATAAATGAGAGAGAAGATATTGACAGATCATATTAAGGAAAGAAATAATGATCTAAACCATCCTGAGGAAGAGTTTGGTCAAGAAGAGAAAGGACTTGAATAAGAAATAATCACATTAAAAATTCATCTTGAAGAAGCGAAAATAACAGAATAATTCATGAAGTCTCAGATAATGAAGAAAGATGAAGAGGTTGAGAAGCTTGAAGAATAAGTTGCCACATTGAGAAGTAAAATCATCAAGATCAACAAGAATGTTGAAGATACAGAAACATCCACATCATTTATAGAGAATGAAGAAAAGCACTCTAGGTTTCTAAAAAAGAACAATGAAGAAAATAGAAAGAGTTATGCAGAATTACTCAAAGGAAGGAATCATGGTCAACCAGAATATAAAAAAACTATTGAAGATACATCTTCAAGAAGACCATCCATGTTCAAGCCAAAAAGGAGCTTCAATCATGATCATGATCAGTCAAGGTAGAAATTCAAAAGGACTACACCACAAAGAAGATCACTCACTCCCGGGTATGCAAATTTCTTTTATGGTCATTATTTTTATTGTACTAATTTTGGACATAAGGTTGCAAATTGCAGGGATTATAAAAGAAATGTTCAAGCAAGAAATGAATATGTGATGTCACCCCTCGACCCTCGAGCCGAGATCCGCACAAGATCATTCTTCTTCAAATCCACAGAACTGAAATAGTTCTTTTGATCCCTCACTGGAACCCCACGAATCCGATCCACAGGTCCTTCGAAAGCCCCACCTGTGCGAACAAGCACTAGGTGCGAGCTTCACCTCCACTCGACCATGATGCTGTGGTTGTATCAGGATTTTAGTAACTGGGAATTTGAAATGCAGCAGTCCAAACCATTGGTCACTCCATTTCCTGAATTCTCAAAATGGCTCAATGCCGAAATGGTCTCAAATCTTTTCGAGATTTCGTGAATCGGGAGTTCACGATGCAGTGACTCCAAAATCTCATATCCTTTGCTTCCTGAACCCTGAAATGCTGAAATGATAATAATTTCACGATTTCGTGAGTTGGGACTTCATGTCTCCTGACTCTTGGCAATCTTGACCACCCGGGTCCCGAAATGCCAAAATCTACCCGACCACGGTCCACTTTTTTGGGATTTCGGAATTCGCAATTCCACGATTCCAGCTGTAGACAGTTCTTGGTCCTTCAAAATCCTGGACCCCAAAATTCCAAAATGCCAAAATGCCAAAATCCGAAATGGTTGCTTCCTCCATGACCATAGCCCTACTCCAAGGACACATCACGTTTCATGACTTCGGGGTTTTCAATGCAAAGTACCTCAACTCCTTGTCATCAGGATTTCCGAAATGCCGAACCCCGATATGACAAAATGTTGAAATGATAAAAGACACTCAGCCTTAGCCTTCTCACAAGTCTGTGAGATCCAACAGTCCATCAGATTTTCATCACTTCTCCATGAAGCATCTCCACCATTCGTTTGATCTCTTCTTCTACGTGACCTCCTAGAGGTTAAACTCTGTGCACCTTCCTCCAGATTCAACAACTATTGATCCTTTGCACTAGATCTGATGGCCCGGATATATTTCTCTTCTTGTTGTCTGGACGTAAAATTCGATAGTCCAGATCTCATCTCTCCAGCTGATCTAACGACAGTTGTGCTCCCTCCTGAGCTTGAGGACTTCCTCTCTCCCCTTGGGATATTTTCTGAAGTTTCAAAGACCTCAACATTTGCTTCCTTTGCGAACTCAATTCCTTTAGATATGACCTATGTTCTAGGAATGCTATCCCTCCTGAGCTTTGTTCACTCTAAAACCTCAAAAGGTTTCACAACCTCTACACTCCTTGCAGGGTCCCTACGCACAACTATGCTATCAATCCTGAGCTTTATTTACCCAAGCCTCTATGGGACTCGCCCTTCTGTGTCCTCAAGGGGAAATATGGTGTCCTCCTGATGACCTTCTACTCAAGCCCTCCTTGCTGAGCTTAACAGAGTATTTGGTAACTCTGTGGGTGTCTCTCCTTGACACTTCTCTTCTCTCAGAACTCGAAAGAGTCCTTCTGTGCACTCTATGCAACTACTCGATTCCCTCCTGGAAGAGTTTCACAGAACTTCAGATGTTCTTTCTTCCCTGAACTCAAAATAGAGCTCCTCCTGTGCACTCCTTGCACTCGCTCGATGCCCTCCTAGAAGATCTCTACAGAACCTTCAGTGATTATGTTATCTTTGTGCCTTCCTTTGCACAGTCTTATCTCCAAGGTGTTCAACAACCTTAAGGTTTCTCCCTAGGTCTAATACTTCCTCTAGTGCACCTCATGGCACAACTCTGTCCAAATCCCGCAGAATTAAGAAGTGCACTATATGCACTAGCTCAATGCATCCTGTGCATTTGCTCAATGCCCTCCTGGTAGAGCCTTTACAAAATTCTCAGCAATTCTGCTTCTCCTCTCTGTGCTCTCCTCTGCACAGTTCTTCCTTCAGTGTGTTCAAAAACCTTGAGGATTCTTCCTCGAGTTAATGACTTCAGCTAGTGCGTCCTCCTGGCATGTCTTTGTCTAAAATTCCATAGAATTCAAAAGTGCGCTCCTGCACTTGTTTTCAGAGACCGCAGTACTATGTTATGCACTCTTGCATGAAACCACAAAGAACCCAAACCTGAAAATCAAAGAAATCAACAGATAGAAAAATCTATCTATCCCTGCAGATGTAATTTAACATACATATACAACATATCATCACACATAAAGACATTCAGTCGTGAACTCATAAACACATGAACAACAACATGCAGGAAAAACTGCTATGATTGCATTAATATGAAATGCCTCTTTACAATGTGAGCTCGGACTACAACAGATTCACTGCTTCCTCTTTTCTCCCTTATTTGTTTTTTCTACTCTTCTCTACCTCTCTGTTGATTAATTGCCTACAGATACAAAGGTTCTTTTTACAAAAGGGGGCTCCTCGAGCACTTCCCTCCATCCTCACCAACTCTCATTAATTACAATGAATTACATTGAATGGGCCATCTAATCTCAATTAGATCTAGATCCCCATCAACATGTCATCCATTAAAGGCAACACTAACTACAGCCTACTCAAAGGCACGACTTGGCTCTACCATCCTTACAAACATTTAATACATTTTCAAAATTTTAAAACGAGAGGGTTGTGCCTCTCTCCTTCCATTTAATGCGCGCTTGATGTTCTGGATGGCCGGCGCTTGATGATGTTGGAGTGATGTTCTTGCATCATACTACTCAGCTATAAAAATCATGAGCTCCTGCTCATGAGCTTCCCAACACCGCTGTTGAAATCCACCTAGATCCCAAACAGTTCTCTGGAGTTGTCCATCTGCTCCACTGCTTCGCTACTGATGCTACATCTGCTGCCCTATTGCTATGGAAGGTTCTTCTCTACTCAGCTTCCCTTTGTTGACCACTTCTGCTGATCTAATCATCAGCCTTCTGATCTCCTCAATTATCTGGTCCAACTACTTCGATGGTTGGCTCTCTCTATGCAGTCTTCTCCACTGCACTTCTTCCCTGCAAATGGGTAGATCAACTAGATCTCCCATGCCATCTTCTTCCTCTCTTGTGGCATTGAGTTTCCACTCTACTACAAACTCCAATTCTGCAATCCTATCACCGATCTACTACTCATCTTCCTTCTCTGACAACTTTGATTCTACCAGTTCTCCTTGTGCTGGTTGATATCCAGCTTCCTCCAGTTGCTTCTTAAACTATAATTTTCCTTCATCTATTGTTGCATGCCTCGACATTGCAGTCATCATCATCTGTTCATCTCCCTGGCTGAAAATTCTGAGTGATTCCTTGGAATGTTCCTCTGCCAACATCTACATGTCTGTCTCCTCTCGGTAGTCATCTACTGGTTCTGGATTGTTCAACTAATCCTCCATAATTTCTAACTCCTTCTCCCATGGAGTGAGCATCTCAACTGTTCACTCCTCTTCTTTTCCTTGGGAAACTTCTGACATCTGATCCTTCATCATGACAGTCACCATTGGTTGTCTTTCTGTTGTTGTTGCATTGGAAACACACACGCTAGCCTCAACTGGGCTATATGGCAGGAATACTTTTATCCCTCCAATCATCAGAATGCTCTTCTGGTCTTCCTTCATTATCAGTTGTCCTTTCTGATATGAACTCGCCTCTGAGCTCATCTTCTCTGTCATCTCCTCTCGCTAATCCAAACTCATCCCCGAGTTCATGAGACTTTCATTCAATCTCATCTGCTCTCCCTTGCCCACCTGGCAATATGGGTTTTCCTCTTTTCCCTTCTGGAAATCTATGAGATCCTCTAGAGATCTCATCTCATTGCCCTCCTGGCAACCTGAATTTTCTATTTTTCCCTCTTGGCAGTCTTTGAGATCTTTCTGTGACATCTTCTTATTGCCTACCTGGTAAATTGAAAATTCCTCACTGCCCGCTTGGGAGCTTCTAATATCTCTGCTTGATCTCTCTTCCTCCTCATCAGTGAGGGTTTCTCCAACTTCTGGCTCAGAGATGCGAACCAACTCCATGTCACTGAGGTTTTCATCATTCTTCAGCCACTTCTTCAACTCTTGTTGTTGTTTCCTGGACAACAACTTTTGAAGAGGCCATTTTTCTTTTCTCCTCAAAGGCCATTCATACACCCAATGTGTCTTTGCGTTCTACTACACCCGTAGTGCAAGCTCTTCCATTCTCGCCCTTATCTCAGTGATCTCTTCATCCAGCTCATCTTTTCTTTGTTGCTGGTGGTTCTTCTTTCCACCGCGTCCATGGCCTTCAGTAGCCATCTTCCTGTTCCTATATTCCCTCCTGGAAAACTTGTTGTTGTCACTCTACAACTATGAGTGCTTCTAGCCTTGCCTACAGTCTGCCTGACTGTTTATTGACTATTGCACACCTTGCAACAATCATCATAGAGCTTCAACACTCGGTCTCCCTCTTTTGCCTAAAATATATGGGCAAAATCCTTCTCTGATACAAAACTGATGTGTATCAGAGTATTTTTTTTATCTACTCTACCTCCCTCTGCCTACAGTCTACAGACATAAAGTGGCTCTAATACCAAACTGATGTTGCCCCCCAACCCTCGGGCCGAGATCCGCATAGGATCGTTCTTCTTCGAATCTGCAGAACTAAAATAGTTCTTTCGGGCCCTCACTGGAACCCCATAAATCTGATCCACAGATCCTTCGTAAAACCCACCCGTGTGAACAAGCACTATGCACAAGCTTCACCTCCACGTGACCACGACGTTGTGCCTGTATCAGGATTTTGGTAACCGGGAGTTTGAAATGCAGCAGCCCAAACCACTGGTCACTCCATTGCCCAAATTCTCGAAATGGCTCAATGTCGAAATGGCCTCAGATATTTTCGAGATTTCACGAACCAAGAGTTCATGATGCAATGACTCCAAAATCTCTCCTCCTCTACTTCCCGAACCCCGAAATGCCGAAATGTCGAAACAAGCTCAATGGCTCTAGCTCGTGCTATTTCCTCTGAATGTTTTCAGGGCTTTTCGATTTCGCAATTCAGGACTCCACGTCTCACGACTCCTGGCCTCTCGATCACCTGGGTCCCGAAATGCCGAAATCTACCTGACCACGGTCCACCTTTTTAGGATTTCAGAATTCAGGATTCCGCGATTCTAGCTGCAGACGGTTCTTGGTCCTTCAACCTCCCGGACCCCGAAATGCCAAAATGTCGAACTCCAAAATGGTTGCTTCCTCCATCACCACAACCCTGCTCCAAGGACATGTTGCATTTCGCGACTTTGGGGTTTTCAATGCAAAATTCCCCAGCTCCTTGTCATCAATATTTTTGAAATGTTGAACCTCGAAATGCTGAAATGACGAAATGATAAAAGACACTTAGCCTTAGCCTTTTCACAAATTTGTGAGATTCGACGGTCCACAGGATTTTTGGCACTTTTCCACGAAGCATCTCCACCGTCTATTTCATCTCTTCTTCTGTGCAACCTCCCAGAGGTTAAACTCTATGCGTCATCCTCCGGATCTGATAGCTATCGGTCCTTTGCACTAGATCTGACAGCTCAGATCTATTTCTCTTCCTATTGTCTAAACGTAAAATTCTATGGTCTAGATCTCGTCTCTCCAGCTGGTCTAACGATAGTTGTGCTCCCTCCTAAGCTTGAGAACTTCCTCTCTCCCCTTGGGATATTTTATGAAGTTTCAAAGGCCTTGACCTTTGCTTCCACTGCGAGCTCAATTCCTTTGGATATAACCTATGTTCTAGGAACACTATCCCTCCTGAGCTTTGTTCACTCAAAAACCTCAAAAGGTTTCATGACCTCTGCACTCCTTGCAGGGTCCCTACGCACAACTGTGCTATCCGTCCTGAGCTTTATTTACCTAAGCCTCTAGGGGAATCACCCTTTTGTGTCCTCAAAGGGAAATCTAGTGTCCTCCTGATGACCTTCTGCTCAAGCCCTCCTTGTTGAGCTTAACAGAGTATTCAGTAACTCTGTGGGTGTCTCTCCTTGACACTTATCTTCTCTCAGAACTCAAAAGAGTCCTTCTTTGCACTCTATGCAACTACTCGATGCCCTCTTGGCAGAGTTTCACAGAACTTCAGACATTATGTCTTCCCTGAACTCGAAATAGAGCTCCTCCCGTGCACTCCTTGGAATCACTCGATGCCCTCCTGGTAGATCTCTACAGAACCTTCAATGATTCTGTTATCTCTGTGCCTTCCTTTGCATAGTCTTACCTCCAAGGTGTTCAACAACCTTGAGGTTTCTCCCTAGGTCTAATACTTCCTCTGGTGCACCTCCTATCACAACTCTGTCCAAATTATGCATAATTAAGAAGTGCACTCTATGCACTGGCTCAATGCATCCTGTGCATTTTCTCAATGCCCTCATGGCAGAGCCTTTACAGAATTCTCAGCAATTCTGCTTCTCCTCTTTGTGCTCTCCTTTGCACAGTTCTTCCTTCAGGGTGTTCAGTAACCTTGAGGATTCTTCCTTGAGTTAATGACTTCAGCTACTGCGCCCTCCTGGCAGATCTTTGTCTAAAATTCAGAGACCACAATACTCTGTCATGCACTCTTGCATGAAACCACAAATAACCCAAACCTAAAAATCAAAGAACTCAATAGATAGGAAAATCTATCTATCCCTGCAGATGGGATTTAACATACATCTACAACATATCATCACACATAAATACATTCATTCATGAACTCATAAACACATGAACAACAACATGTAGGAAAAACTGCTATGATTGTATTAATATGAAATGTCTCTTTACAA